>VZTO01025126.1:0-13598 GCA_013400615.1 Syrrhaptes paradoxus | reverse complement strand
AGAAGCATTCCATGAAGTGAAAAGCTGTGATGTAATGATGGCACACCATGGCAAGTAGATTCAATTAATTGTTCAAATATATCAAGTGCATGAAAAGTATTCAGATAAGAGTCTGTATTATTAACTTTATCAACATATGCTTCATGCACTCACATATGATTATCTCAAATTTTTTATTACGTAAAATATTTCTTACCTATGACTTTGCCCACTTCTTAAAGGGATAACTATTTTGATTAAAATCAAACTATTTTGAGTTGATTTTTGTTTGAACAATGTTTACATGGTAAAATCAATTAGTTTTTAGCTTGTTAAAGGTGCTTTGGTATTTGTATTGATAATTACATCTTCCCGGAATTCAGAGCTACTTTTTACTCAATTCAGAGTTTACTTGGAGTTTAGCCTCACTCTGCATTTTGGCTTTCAATAGCCTTGCTTTCAAAAACATTGATTTTTGTCAAAATCTATTGTTTTGTCATTCTGAAAATATAATTTAATTGCTCCTGTGAAAACACTTTATCCTGCATGGTGCACTACTTTACTTATATACTGTTTTGGATTAAGTAATTAACTAAATGATTTTTCATGAAGCTGATATATCCCATTTTTTCCAGACTTGTCTGTTTCCAAAACATTTTAACTCAGGATAATGTCCTGAAAACACTGATAAAACGTAGTATTTGAATTAAGTACATTATCAGGGAATTGTATCTTGGTTTAGGAAATTAATATATTTTATTTCAAAATAATAGCAGAATAAATCACTCATACTGTAATTGTCGAGGATATTGGATATACGGTTGGTACTGGCATCAAGGTGTCATGATATTTTTGAAGATTTCCTTGGAATCTGTTTTCTACTTCTGTTTTTCTTATAAAAGGTTGTCAATGTTAGATTATGACAATAATTTAGCAAACACATAATTTAGTACTGTCTCTAAGGAAAAATTACTACTAAGGAGAATTATTACAAGCATGTCTTCTAGCAGCAATCTGGGAGACTATAGAGATTTTGCATATAAATTGAGACATACAGGGTGTACTTTCTCTAAATGCAGGAGTGAAAGAAGTGTCCTCTTTCCTGCAAGAAGCAGAGGAAGGATAAATTGATTATATTTGTCCGTATTTTGTGATATTTTCATTATGAAAAGTAATTTTGGTGATGTAAGAAATGATGGTACTATGGTGTCCTAATATGCAAACCTTCTCTTTAATTTTTTCCTTCATTCTCTGCAGTGCCAGAGATTTTCAACATTAGTGATCATGCAGGTCTTTATATATTTCAAGACACTGATTGCAATATGCTGCATAATATCCATATTATTCATAAGATTAAACAGGAAAGCGAAGACCTCACCAATGATGCAGTAAATTTGAAATAATGTAGATCTACTGATTTCAAATTGGGGCAATTGCTCCTGGGCATATTTATAAAAAATTCCAATTAAGCCCGTTTTTGCCTGATATATTTTATAGATGAAAAGGAGGTACTAGTTTAATATAATATTCAGTTATTTCTCTGCAGTTAGCATCTGATTTGCCCTCATCCCATTAATTTACCTCGTTCTGGTTTTATATGTTTGCCAGAACAGTCATCTCTTGAATGAGTTGAGAAATCAGAGCCTAAGGTTAGAAGTGACACGTTATGAAAATCCCAAAACTTGGGGTTTTAAAACCTCAAATCAACAGATTTAGATGTATTTTAAGATGCCATCTGGTAGCTTTATACATAACAACACAGATTTTGAAATTAAAGGGATGATTTATTAAACAAATACAGTTATCTCAAAGCATTATTCATTCACTAGTAGTGGTATTTGGCATGAAATGAAGATTATTAACCAGCTTTCAATTGATTTGTGACACTACATCAGCAATTGGTTGTTCTTTTGTTTAATGGCTATCATGTAAAACTTTAAAGACAAAGCAAAACTTTCTAATGACCTAGAAACATATTAATTAATTTAAACTATGAATCAGAAAGCACTTTCAAATACACCAAACTACCACATGCTTGATTATTTTTTTTTTAAAGGGCTCTTCTTATCAGCTGGACATGTACCAGCTCCCTTTTTCCAGGATAACGATGCACCTTTCCTAACTGCTTAAGGACTGTTCCTGAATCATTAAACTAATTCCTAGAAGCCCTTCATCTTAAATGATACTCTTATCACTTGTCCAAGACTGCGTGCCTTGAAATTACTGTTTTTTTTCCAGTGCTACCAAACCATCATAAAAGTGATTTGTCCTTTTTCCTGACATCATTTTGAAATTGTTAACTACAGGAATGGTTTTTAGGGTAGATCCAATGACAAGTCAAACAGTTGCAAATCCTGTGTTGCTTTATCTAAATTCTAAACACACATTTTCCAAGGTGAAATCTAAAAATCTGCATTCCATGTCTTAGCTCCACTTATTATACAACTGAAAAACTAAGTGCCAAGGAAGGATGGCTCGTAGATACAGATGTTGACCATGGGAACATACAGGACTAGCTAGCTGGTAAAACTATGCACAAGGTGTGCTTTTATACACGTCGCCTGGGAGGCTGAGGCTACACATATGTTAGTAAAGAAATAGGTCAGCAACCATTCCCTACCCCTGAGATTTAGTGGCAAGGGATGGCTAAAATCCTTACGTCCTAATATTTTTCCTAAACCATGATGGCCTTATCCATACATGCATCCCCGACATCGTGCCTAGGAATTCTGTCAAGGTGCCAACTGGTACAAGCAGAAAACATACCAGGGAATAAATATTCTAACAATTACATGGCAGAGATGATTGATTGTCTGCTATGGTTTGTACCCATTCTATAGACACATCCAGTCTAATAGTACACACACAACTGAAGTGATTCAGTCAGTGCTGCATAAATGCCTTTCCATCTGCTCTAATCAGGATCCTTGTTAATTAAAAACCCTGGAACTATTCACACAGAGCTCAAGCTGGGATCACTGTTTTATGTTTCATTTTCGTGCAGTTGCAGGAGGAAGATGTGATGTGGATGGAGGAAAGGCATTCTCTGAGAGAGGACCTCATGTAGGAGACTCTGGAAATTGCTTTTAATAGCAGTATAAGCAAAAGGCAGGTCCCCATTGCAAACATTTGAAATTGAATTTCCAGAATAATGGAATGTTTTTTTGAGAAGCACTCCATCTGCTAGGAAGAGATACTTGTGTTTATTTGTATTGACACCATTTGGATAGAACATAAAATCTGGGTGGCAGCAAGACTGCTGCTAGGGCTGATGGAAGATACTGGGATAGGACTTTGCCTTCCTAATGTAAATGACTAACAGAGACAAGATAAATTGCATTCTTAAAGCATTCCTCTTTCTCCTGCAACTGGAAAAAGAAGCTTACAGTTCCTAGGTCACATAATAGATACACACACTATAGGTGCCTAAAGTTAGCTGACATGAGTCCTAGATTATATATTGTACACACACTTTTAACTATTAGAGATTTATGTTTTTATATTTTATTTCAGTAGGATCTAACCAGACTATTTGATTTTCTACATTACTTTACCAGCAACTAAAATAGGAAAAACGTGGGGTTGTGCATTTTCTTTCTCAGTTTAAGTAAATATAACATTTTCTGATATTAATATTCATATCCTCTATTTAATATAAAAAAGTTACAAAAAAGACATTACAAAAAAACCTCAGTTATACCAATCAAAACTATTAAGAGTAAAATTTCTTTTAATGTTATGCCCCTTCACATGTAAATTCAGAAATTTAAAAGCCTGAAAGTATCCAGAATGCTTTCAGAACTACCTTCTTATGGACCAAGAAATAAAAGTAAGTTTTAATGGGGCTGTTAGCCAACAAGTTTTCCCATTACCAGTTTCCCAAACAACAACTAATTTAAAATTAATGAAGCTGCTCATTATTTTTTTTTCTCCAAATATCATACTATTCACTCTTTGAAGTCTCACAACGTATGAGAAAGAGGAGAAGCACTGAAGAATGCCTTGGGTTTGGAAAAACTACAATACAGTAGACGCTAATAGACAGTACATACAATTTGCTGGAGAAGTTTAAATCATTTGTAATGATTATCAACTGTGCTAGTAACTGAAATTGAGCTTCCCTAGTTTAAATGTTCAGAAACTCTTGGGTGAAATCTCTGCTGACAATTTTTATTTATTTTGTTGTGAATTTTTTTTTTTTATGCTGTTGACTGCATCAGCATGACCTGAGTTACAGAGATGAAAAACAAGTCACTTGAGAAACAGTGCTAGCCCCAAAGAATCTATTACAAAGGTTGACAATCCTTTTGTCATAGCCAAAGGTGAACATGCCATAATAGTCCCTTTTGACTGAAGTTGGTTTCCAGGTCATGATTTATAAAGCTTATAGTAGTGCTGCTCAATAGACAGACACAGCACAATAGCTGAAATAACTGCTCCTACACCACAGAAGTACACCATCTGCATCATTCACGTAATGGTTTAAACCCAGCTAGCAGCAGTAAATACCACACAGCTGCTTGCTCACTCTCCACCCTCCTGGGGAATGGGGGAGAAAATTAAAGGCATAAAGGGAANGGAGATAAGAACAATTAAATAACTCAACTACAATAAATTTGAAAATAATAATTATAATATCAATATATACAAATTAACAAATATACAAATGAGTGATAAACAGTGCAACTGCTCACCACCTGATGACCAAGGTTCAGCCTGTTCCCAGCTAACAATCCCAGAGCAGATAAGAGTCCTGAAACCACAGTCCCAGAAAAGAGCCTGAGAGTTCAAGAGTCCAAGAGCTGACTGAGAGCAAGAGAGACAAGCCAGAGAAAGAGTGAACTTCCAGACAGACTTCCCTCATCTATATACGGGACATGACATGCGTGGCATGGAATTGGCCAATTTGGGTCTCAATCCTAAACCTAAAATCAAATCCTAACCCAGTAATTGTGGGCTGTGCTCCATCCCAGCTTTTCCTGCACCTGCACACACTAGCACAGCAGAAATGCTGAAAAGTCCTTGATTGTCCTGGCAACAACTATAAACATCAGTATGTTGTCAGCCTTCTCCTCAGCACAAATCCAAAACACAGTCTCACACTAGCTCCTGTGAAACAAGTTAACTCTGTCACAGCCAAACCAGGATAATTCACTGTTTTACTAGATCAAGTGCTTAAATATTGCCTTTGTGAAAAAGTAAAACAAAATATAGCAAGCAAAATATAGCACCAGGAACCAAAAAACAGACTTTCCAGGACAACAGATGATTATAAGAAATGCAGACATCTATAGCGTAGATGACTATGAACTGTTCATCTGCATTCCATTTATAATTAGTTGAAAGTAGCATCTTTAAAGAATAATTTATGCAGAAGTGAGAAAGAAGCAAGAAATGTGACCTAGATTGGTTTTGGTCCCCTTTCTGGTAAAGAGTTGAATTCCATGGAAAAATTGTTTCCAGTTTATGTATACATTTATTGGTGTTGTTATTATTATTGTTGTTATTATTGTTGTTGTTATTATTATTATTATTAAAACATAGCACAATGAACAACATCAGCTTTAGAATGAGGCCATATAAACGAAGTTGGGTGGCTCATGCTTTATTTCCCTTCACCTACAGTAAAAGAAAGGTACAGTAATTAGCTTACCTTCAGATATAAATATTGCAAACAACTGTGATTAAAGGAGACGAAACCCAACCCATAATCAAGTAATAATAGTCCTCAGTATCATTTACCTAAACTAAAATATAGGAAGGAAGACTTGCCCATTTTATTTTGTCTTCTATTTCCACAAGTAAAACTTTTAATTCACACATTATTTTTTTCTGCATATCTTGCAGGTTTTAAGTTGTTCAAAGATTAAATCAATGAAACTCCTCTAGCTACACAAACAGCAGAACAGATTAGAAATCTTCCTCTCACAATGATTCCATCTATGAGAATAACTACTACAGATACTGCAGATAGGATTT
This sequence comes from Syrrhaptes paradoxus, assembly GCA_013400615.1. Taxonomy (NCBI): domain Eukaryota; kingdom Metazoa; phylum Chordata; class Aves; order Pterocliformes; family Pteroclidae; genus Syrrhaptes; species Syrrhaptes paradoxus. Next base: position 7,640 of record VZTO01025126.1, on the reverse strand, counting down.
TCTGTTTAATCTGTATTAAATTGAAAGTGGCTGCACTATGTCCTGTATAATTAGATATACAGTCTCAGTCTTCATCAGATATGCCTGTCAGAAATTGATTTTATTCCTTTGCCATGTATCAAAATTCATTTTGACCTCTACAGTTTTTGACAGAGGGGTGAAGACTGGGCATCTACAAATAAGAATATATTTAACAGATTTATAAACAGCACAAGATAGATGCAGAAACATAACATGAGTAGTGACTTCAGAGGCCAAAATAAATAGATTTCCTTGAGATAACAGCCTTTTAATAAACCTTGAACTGAACTTTAGTTTTCAGTGTATGAGCACTGAATTTTTAACATATACATGAATAAGAAATTATTAGTTCACTATGGAAAAATAACAAAGTAGCAAAATAATGAAAAAATAATAATAAAACTAATAACATTCATGGAAAGGTATAAAATGCAATATACAATATTGTAGTATTCTCCCATTTCATTATATTTTCTAAAAAAAAATGAAGCTAAAGTCAGGAAAAAACCAAGAAATGTGACCTAGATTTTTTTCAGTCCCTTTTCCTGTTGTTCAGCTGTAAAGCGCTGAATTACATGCAAGAAATTATTTTCACTTCATGTATACATTTATTATTATTGTTATTAACATACATATAGTTTACTGTATTGTTGCTGTAGTTCCCATGCAGAAGTTATACACAGTGCAAGTGTCAGGATAATGAGGCTATAATCATGTCTTTGATTCACTCATACAATTCACTTAATGTAATTGGGATCTGTACAAATGAACCAAGGGCAAGAATCATAGAATCATAGAATGGTTTGGGTTGGAAGAGACCTCAAAGATCATCTCGTTCCAACCCCCCTGCCATGGGCAGGGACACCTCCCACTAGCCCAGGTTGCTCAAAGCCTCATCCAGCCTGGCCTTGAACACCTCCAGGGATGGGGCATCCACAGCTTCCCTGGGCAACCTGGGCCACTGCCTCACCACCCTCACAGTGAAAAATTTCTTCCTAATATCTAATCTGAATCTACCCTCTTTCAGTTTAAAACAGTTAACCCCTTGTCCTTTCACTATGCTCCCTGACTAAGAGTGCCTCCCCATCATTCCTGTAGGCAGAAGTTACTTTAATTCCTGTAGAGCACTGTGAAGCTGCCAATTTGCATTTGGGGATATTTCCATGCTTTTGGTGTTCTGTGAAAGGACTGATAATTTGAAGTATAAAAGCAAAGTTGTTTTTGCATGATACTGACTGCTGAATATTCTGACGGGCTTTTTCTGTCCAAATAAAATATATCATTTGCTCATTCTAACTTGTGGTCAGTCATTCTAAACTTGAGGCCAGATTTTACCCTTGCCCTCAGTTGTACTCTGTAGCCAACTATGCCAGAACCTACAGGCAGAATTTGGTTGATATCCAGATACAGCAAAAAAGAAAAATCCTGTAATACAAAAGCAGAGCAAACAGAAAACACAATACATGCAGCATATCAGTTTGTTTATGCTTCATTTTGTCTTTTTTTGTTTCATCTTTATGTGGCATATTTTTCTACTAAAATATCAAATACCCCTCCCCCAGCTTGCTTAAGGTGCATTGCACTAATACTGTCCTACCAAAGTCTCCATCATTGTCATTGACTAGCATTAAGTAGAATTCCTCGCTAGTCACCTTCATATAGAGGCCATGCACATCCTAAATAAACCACTTCTCCTGAAAAGGACATTGCTTTGCACTTAGACTATGCTTCCATTTCTGCCTTGCTACCATATTAGAAAGCTTTATTTGATGCATCTCAATTACTGCTCCAAGGTCTCCATGCAATCTAAACTACACTGTGCTAGCGGAAAGGTTAGAAAGGGCACACCAGCTCCAAGCCTGCCTTTCACAGAGAGAGGTTGGGCAAAGGCAACATACTTACGAACAAACTGGTAACAGGACTGAGTGTTGGCATTAACTTTGCATGTCAGTATTGGTATTTTTATTTTATAGGTATGTCCAAATACAGACTGGAGATAAAATGGTAAAAGAAAATGGTAATCAAAAAAGAAGTTGGAAGGCAGGATGAGGAAGATTTTAAAGACCACTCCTAGCTCATTATCCTATCTCTTTTACAAGTCCACTTCTACCGGAGTTTGTCAGCTTGAGCAAATGCTCCCAGATATCACGGCTTCCCTGCCATCCACAGAAGGAGATTATAGAAAATAAAAATACAAAATTCCAGTCTGCCCTGGAGCCAAAGGTCTGGGACTCTTGGCACTTGAAAACTGAAAGGGCCTACACAGTTCCTCCTTCACAATTTAAAAAGTGTCTTATCAGTTTTGCTGCTGTTATTCTGTTGTAGGCAGCAGAAATGCTGCCAAGGAGCATTTTTAATTCAAAGCTTCTGTTCAACAGTTCACAGCAGAGAAGTGACCTAGAATCCTCTAGATTTTCTATGGCAGCCAAGCTGGCAGTTACAGACCCTGCAGAGACTATTTAAAAAATATCACTGTTTCTGAAATACTACAGTGTCCTGGGTTCCACCTGGTCTATACAAACTTGGGATGGGGTGGGGTGTCTGTGTAGACATGGAGTCCTTTTTTTCTAGTCTTGCCAATTTTTTTAGCTTCAATAGTGAGTTTCTCATGAAGGCTTTAATGACTGTTACATTTTCTCATTTTTAACTTTTCATCTGTCAGTATAGCCAAACGCTATTTGTTCACTTCTGCTTTTCAAAATTTATTCACTAAATTCCAGGAGAGGAAAATTAGACTAAAATAGATCTACATTAAATAGAACACATGAAGGGTTAATAGAATTCAATGGGAATTTAATTAATGTAATAAACATTTATTTTGGGAAAAAAAGCACTTTCATAAGGTTTACTTTCATTAGCTGATAAGAAAACAGCTTCAACATTCTCTATGCTTAATTAAATACCTACGAAGACAATAAAAGAGCAAATTCTATCACTACACTGAAATTCTCTAGATAAAAGTGATTGCTTTATTTAAAATAAAACATATCTGAATATGGGTCTATTACTTAATTCATTAGAATGTTAAGCTGCTTATTAAAATATTAAAATACTGCATTTACAGCAGAAGTAAAATGCAATTTTTTTTTATATTCTCAAAAGAACTCTAATATGATATAGTAGCATTTGGAAGTTTTTTTCCTAGTTTGCTGGCTCAAGGCACTACACTAATGTTATATTAATGGCAAGACAGGGAAGGAAGTTACTGTGCATCAGGTAAGAGCGCTGGCCGTTGTCACCATGACTGTAACAGTTTTTCAGTCTCAGGAAGTAGTTAAATACTGAGCAGTATAAAGTACTGATCTATTCCATGTCAAGCTGCTGTTGAATTGCAACCTCCACTGTCATACTGAGCCCCTGGGCTGGGCTGTGGAAGGAGTCATTAATGACTAAGGTTGTTTTAGTTTAACATAGCTTCCAAAATGCAACAATTATCTTATGATGGCTAATTGGACTATGATTTTTCTTTTTCTCTTTTACTTCTCAGCAAAATTGTATGAAATGGTCATTTGAGAAAAAAAAAAAAAAAAACGGAGCAGTTAGTATTGCCTAAGAGTTCTTCCTCGGCAAGGTGCTCGGGGACGAGAAAAACCTGCAAGTTAGCTGACATTTTGCTGTTGTTTGACACAACAGGAAAAAGCTTTAATGGAAATGAACACCAAGGCTCTTCCTTCTCAAAAATCATACCAGTAATGCTATATGGGAAAAAAGACCCAGCATTGTACGCAGAATTTTTTTTTTTGCTCTTGCTATGAGAAGCCAGGATATTTCAGGTGGTACTTGGGTTTTTTTGGATGAAGGAAAAATACATTAACATAAATATATACTAGAATGAAACCTGTATTTCAGTAGAGTGATCCATACAGGAAAGAACTATAATCAATAGATCATAATAGTATGCAACAGAATGAAATAATAAATGTTAATATTTAATTAATCATTTAATTCATCTCTCTCTTATGATGATTTCTCATGTTGTACTTACTATTTCTATTTTCTTTTGTTGACTTGATCCTCAATAGGTCCGCATCATTAAATATTGCGGTTTGTTTACAATATGGGGGGGGGGGGTGTTATTGCTTTATTAAAAAAAGAGGGCGTTTGTGTATAACACAGAGAGTACGTTATGTTTTCTTACTAAGATGATCTAAATGTTTGAAATCCAGAAAAGATTTAATTCTTCAGTTGTAATGTTACTCGAATCCTATGAATTTATGCTTTTCTGTGACAGAATTTTAACAGCATATTTAAAAAATTCGTAGAGTTCATTACAACAAACTCAGAAGATCATACTCAAAAAACATATTGCTGCAAAACAATACTATTCTGAATACCAAATTTGCAAATGAGAAAATAATTTTCTGCACTTTAAAGTAAAGCAGAAAAAAAAGAGAGAAAAAATAGATGAAAAAAAGTACCTAACTAGGTGGTACAAATTTGCTGAGATAGGAAGTGAACTTTATAGCTTCTTAATCACCTGGAATAGAAGAGATTTAAATCCCTGAACAAAACAAATACCTAATTGTCCATACAAGTGGAACAGCTGCAACAATCTAGATTGAGAGAGACCGAACACAGAGTACCTGGTAGCAAGTTAATTCATAGATTCACATAGTCTAGACCTTGAATAACTGCTCCATTTGAATTTAGCTAAATTTCCAAAGAGGATGGCAACTTAAATTTAGGTCTTTTCTTCAAGAAGTTTTCTAATCAGTACAAGGTATTCCCCACCTGCTGACAGGTATCTTTTCCAGTTTGCAAAGCTATACAACTACTGCATCTGGTTCTTCTATATGAGAAATTATTTTTACATTCCCATACCTTACTGTAAGATTGAACCTCATTCGGAAGATGAGTTGCTCATCTAAGATTTAAATTACCCTTTTCTATTTTAAAATTTAAACATATCAACTGAAGAGTTCTTTATTTCTGCAATCTGTAGACTTCTTTCATTCCTATTATCTTTTCAACACTCTTTCAAGTTCACAATAATCCAATTATCTTTCTTGAACTGCTCAGTTTTTTATGAAGTCTCAGCTCAGTGACAACACTCTCCCTAGCTGAGGCTCTTTGATAAGACCAGACATTGTTTCCTTTTGTCATCTTTCAGTCTTTCTGACAACCTCTTTACTTTCCTGGTTCATATTCTAAAGTCATACTCTTAAAAATTATCTCTCTCCAATATTGCAGTAGATTTTCAAGTGACAGTACTATGAGTTTCAGAGACGTTCTCACTTGAAATATATCACTGACAATGTAAATTTGGCCCCAAGTAAATTACAGAATGGCTGACCATTACTAAACAAAAAAGCAAACCAAAACAAAAAAGTTAAGATTAAAGAACAAATCCAATCTTTAAATTGAGCATTACTTTATACTGTATATAAGAATTGGTTTTTTTTCTTTTCTTTTTAAAACACTTCTGTTTACCAAACAACAGGTCTCAGACAAATAAGTTCTGCTAATAAGCTCTCAATGATTTGTTGGAGTAAGTAAATGAACACTTACCAAAAAAGTTAAAAGAATGTGCCATCTATTTAACAAGCTAACATGCCACAGGGTAAAGATAATAGTTTTTAAACAGAATAAGGCACAAGTCCTTTATTGATAGTAATAACCACTTAACCACATTTCTTTTTTTCAGAGTTGGTGGTTGGCCAGAAAACTTAGCAGACATTATGCAAATAGTTCTCTGTATTGAATTTATGCAGCTTTAATTAATGTAATTTAATTAATTTAATTGCTAATGCTGCTCCAGGAGGAATGAACATTCAAGAAAGTATTCTGTGGTGGCAATGTAATTTAGACATTTAATCTGGGTTTATAAGCTTGAAGCAGAAATATACTCTCTTAGCCCTTTGTCTTGTGTACGGTCTGTAACACATTAAACTTGTAGATGTTTCAGGAGCAGGAAATGAGTTTTACACATCTCTGAAAAATGACATGAAATTTGATGACATTTAAAAAATATCTGGAATATAATTCATTTAACTTCATTTCACCAGATGACAAAGCTATACAATTACATTTTTAAAAAGAAAATTAAAGTCACTATCAATATCAATATGATGAATTTTGCTTGTACTCAGTATCTATTGTATCAAATTTAGAAAATGCCTTCAAAACCAGAAATTTGCCACAGTGCAATAATATTCTAATTGACTCAAATGCTACACAGCATGCATATATACACATTCTATGCTTAAGATTATGCCATGCCAATGAAGACACAAACTAGACAGTTGCGTAAACTTTTAAGTCTCAGAGTGCAGTGCAGATAAAGGGTTTTTTTGATTGTTCTTCTGAGGACCACTATGACCAGCAAAGATATGCACTGAACTCTTTTGACAAGTTTTCTACTGAAATGAAACCATAATCATGCTATCAACAGTCAGGTTCCTATTTTAGTTCTCAAAGTTAAGACACAATGTTTTCCACAAAATCAATGGAAGAAAACAGCTCTTTTTCAGAGGACAGTGGAGAGTCCAACTTAAATGCTCTAAGCTAAACTAAATGCCTCAACCTAGCAGCGTAGATGATGCTTTACAAGGTATTTTGAAAGTAGAGGTCACTTGGTTACAAATGTTAAAATTATAGTCCTGTGGAACTTCACATGAAGGTATTTCTGACTGATCAGCTCAGAAATACAAAGAATGAATGATGTAGTAAAGATCAACAGAGCATGTTTGCTTACTTACAGGCTTCACGAACAAGACACCTAGTGAAACTGCAGGGTCTGCATGCTGTTGCAGCTATCACAGTTGAAAAAAGGACTTAACATATGTACACAAAGTACAAATATTTTTCAATAAACTGAGACAGAATAAATATCAAGGCCCTGAGAGCAGCAATAGACCTTACCAGCCCTGACCAGCCTCACCTGGGACCTTCATCCCTCCTCATGGGCCCAGGAGTCCACTTCAGCTCCACCTGGGATCATCAATCCCCTGCTGCTGCAACACTGCAGGAGTGCCAGGCTCCAGCCAGTCTCCAGCTGTCTGCTGGACGGTTGCCTTGGCCCTATGCTGTAGGGACCTGAGCTCCTGCAAAGACCCAGCACTGTTCTGGTACCCTTTCTCCAGCCGGGCTCTGGGCCCATTTCTTTTTGCTCCCTGGATGTACCCTGGCCCTGGTTTATTTTTGCCATGTTGCCATGGCTATTAATGGACCCTTGTTACCAACCCCTGGCTCTGCCCCCCATATTCAGCCCCTGCGGGCCTGTGCCCCATTGAAGAGGGCAGTCTGTGTGGAGTGACTATTAGTTTCCTGTTCCTTGTCTTCCAGCCCTTGCTGCTCTCTGAAAATAAAATTATATTTAACTGGATGTACTTCAAGCCAACTCCAAAATCTCTCTATTTACAGGGAAATAAATCCTTCAGGAATGCACATTCAATTTTCTCACTACCTTTGGGTTACTTAGTGTAGAATCACAAAATAATTCAGGTTGGAGGGACCTCAGGTGTGCTGCAGTCCCACCTCCTGCTTAAAGCAGGGTCAACTAGGAGATCAGACCTCAGAGAGGAGATTCCACAACCACTCTGGACGATCTCTTCATTTTGGTTAGGATGTCTGTCTTGCCATTCACCTCAATGGAGACCCTTATCATAGAATCATAGAAT
>VZTO01025124.1:1010-16624 GCA_013400615.1 Syrrhaptes paradoxus | reverse complement strand
TCCAACCCAAACCATTCTACTATGTTTCTATAACTGGAAAGTTCTAGAGATGTAACCAAACTGCTGCTTCATGAGAGGCTGTGTTAATAGCAGAAGTGAATTATTTATTGACCAACACCATTTTAGTTTATAAAATTTTCTAAAAACTTTAAGCTTACTATGAAGGGTATGAGGTAGGTGGGAAGTCTATTTTCCTAGCCAATAGATATATTGACAAAATGAGCACTAGTTTGAAATTTCTGTCTATTTTTTTTTTTTTTTACAGTTTTTTATTCTGAACTTTGTTATAGTTAAGCTTGAGGCTTGGTATCCTGACCTGATCCTGAGGAAGCTTGTCTATAACTGATGCTCAGCCCTAAAACCTTGATGTGAGGGGGAAGCAATATGAAGAAAAGTGCATTTTGATTGTAATTGCTTTGAGGTAGATAATTAATTAGGACCCTGGGATTAGTGTGAAAACTGGAAACACAAAAAAAGCTGCTACAAAAAAAGCAATTATGTTCTATGGACAAAGCAGTCTCTTTTTATTGCATTTTTTATGAATAGAAGAAACAAAGTAATCTAGCTAAAAGCTTCAGTGTGAGAGCCATACTATGTTTTATTCTGGATTCCAATTTGTTAACCCTCCCATATACACACACACATACAGAAAACTTGACAGCAAGATAAATACCATTCTCACACTGATTCTTCATCCCACACAGTACTGCTTATCATGCTAAGTATTACACTTTGGTTGATGTTTAGAGGTTCAGACAGTGAGAGCAGTCTACTTCTGGATCTGCGGTCAGCAAAAGATTGCTTCACCTGCCTACTTTTCCGAATAATTCTTTATGCATACGTGTAAATGTGTTAAATTGCCTTTTTGCAATGAACTCCTTGGAACTAGATCCTGAACTGTAGCGTTCATGTATCTTAGGTAAAATAAGGAGTGTTTTGGCTTCAGAGCTGCAGTGTTTCCTAGTGCTAACCCAACTACAAATAACATTTTAACTCTTTGCCTCAGGTGTATAAGAGCACTGCAGAAGCATGGATGGTAGTTGCACAGAGTACAAAAATTTTAGGCTGCAAAAAGTAAAGCTCTACACCTCACTTATTCACAAAGCATGAAGCAGTAGCTATAAAGAATATATTTTCTGGCCTGCCATTCTGTACTATAAATCATCATTAAATGAGTCACCATCATGAAACAGAGCAGAGCAAATGATCCTACGTCCTGAATGATGTGCTAGTTCAACATTGTGAGGGAACATCTTCATAGAAGTTTGTTGTGAGTAAAAGAGACCTGCTTGCCCTAGATTTTTAATCTGTGTTGTCAGGATCAAGGTGCGACAGTGGGCTCCAGCCCCACTTATTTTTATCCTCTGCATGATGGTAACATTGATATGCTCCAGCATGTCAAGCTGGGTACAACCACAGGTAAAGATCTAACTCTAGATGGATCTCTCTACTTTGATGTTGTCATTGGTGGAACAATGCTCTGAAGTATGCTTTCACCTTGATGGAAGCATTTGAAGTCCCAGCAATTAGTGTCTTCAGTAATTACATTGAAAACCTTACCCCCTCTAGAAAACACATGGGAAGAGGAGACAACGGTGTAGCTGAACTAAAGTGCTGCTATTCCTCAGACCCAAGTGACTGCTTTATGTGATAATGATTAATAACTTCAGTAACATTTTTACAGCCTTATCATGCAAATTATGCTTTCTTCTCATTTTGCTTTCTGGGGCTTTTCCTCTGGAGAAGCCAGAGGAAAAACTTGTCAAACTCATCCGAACACTTCCTTCCAAAGGAGCCTGTTCACAGCTTATCTGGGCTTTGCGTCTCCTTTAAGTGATTTACTCATAAAGGCATTTGGGAGTAAAAGGGCTTTGAATTTGTCTTTCATCTCCGATTAAGCCTAGTTTTTTTAATTGAATTGTATATTTTTGCCCAATAACAAGGTCACTTTTGGGAAAGTAAAGTAGAGCTACTGAACCTTATAATTCTAATGAATATTTTGGCTTTTTTCTTGCTTATGGGAGCCTGCCAGAAATTTTACAAATTTAAGAAATGTAGGGAGTAAGGTTGATGCAAAAAAATTAATTGCAGAAAAAAGTTCTGGTCCATTAAATATCCGATGAGTTATTTCAACAAGCGGCTATTGTCCCATGGAAAAAAAAATGCTACTCAACCAAAAATGAGGAATAAATTACACCTTTCACTGTATGGTTACAAACAACTTACAAAAATGCAAGATAGAAGACAGAAGGGAAATGACACTTGTTGACTGCAGTTCTTAAATGAGACTCTGTAAAATAGTTCTTCAGATTTCCTGCATAATTAAGCCATCACCGTAGGAGTTAGCTATTTTTAACAGTCTTCTCCCAAAACTAGGAAAAGAAAATAAGGAGAAACTTTGTCAATGCAGAACTTTGAAAGGAGAAGCAGTCATATGGTCAGCAAGATCCTGGGGAGACTCTGCTAAGATGTTGTTTTCATTGAAAATAATAAATATAGAATCATAGAATGACTTCAGTTGGAAGGGACCTTAAAGATCATCTAGTTCCGACCCCCCTGCCATGGGCAGGGACACCTCCCACTTAGACAAGGTTGCTGAAAGCCTCAACAAGCCTGGCCTTGAACACCTCCAGGGATAATAATAAATATATGCTTTTTTTCCGGCTTATTCGCAGTGAAACTTTCCCTTCTCCCTCTCTTTCCCTTAAAAGAATAATTTGATTTAATATCAGTTCTATTTTTCACAAGGGCACGATCGCTAAAGTTGAAAATGCTAGCTGATGTTGAGAACATTACAGACGACTGGCTGCAAGGTGTTGGAAAAGTGGCCGCTGTGCCACTGACACCATCCCACTCTCATTATGCAGTGCAGTTACACCTGATGCAAAACTGCTTCTTCCAAAATTGGCAGAAAGGAGTGTTCAGTAATGAAAATCATTTGTCCAGAGCAAGATCAGATGAGCACAGGCCATATTGCTGTTTACAGAAACACATACACATGTAGAAGATGCTTGTCTGATACTCATCTTGAAGGATTATCTTATTAATATGAGAGATGGGGAATAACAACAGGGCTGCAGTTCATTTGGTGGGTTCTAAGGACATCATCCATCACTCTCAGCACAGATCAAGTAGTATAAGAATGGCAGGCTGATTCAGCAATGCATTCACTTTAAGGTCATAAAAATTATTTATACTGGATGAGTGATTTTAGAAATAATAGAAATCAAAAACTTAATTCAAAATCCAAGCAAGTAGGAGTCTGGGATGTGCCACTTTTCTATTAAGTCCTATCTTTAATGAAAGTATAGAGCTTCAGACTCTGCAGATGTCAGATTATTATAAAGGCATGGCTCCTCCTGATGCACAATTAATGGTGATATATTGACCAACACTACTGGGAAATCCAAGAGTTTGCAAGTAATATCATGTGGCCAGACAGTCTAGGGCTGTGCATTTGAACTGTCTACAACTCCTGTTAATGTCAGGAGTAGCATTTACACACCAAAGGAGTTTAAGTTTTTGTTTTCCAAGGATATCTCTAGGGAAATATCTACTTCTGTAGTTGCTGTTAGTCTTAACAAAAAATGACAGAACTAATTTGAGTAACAGGCACCTGCTGTCTTCAGCATTTCTAAATATATATTTCTGCTGTGGGAATTGTTCCTAATTAACACTGTCTGATGTTAACTTAAAGTATTTCTCTGAGGAATTTTACCCTCCACATATTCTTCTGACATATTGCAGGGTGTCCCTGCCATGGCAGGGGGGTTGGAACTTGATGATCTTTAAGGTCCTTTCCAACCCAAACCATTCTATGATTCTATGATTCTATGATTGTTTGCAATAGTACATTGAATTTCAACTCTTGTGACTTGTATAATAATCTAGTGGCACCTAACAGCTACAGAGACTCATCCTATATAAAACACACATTGGCCTGTGGTTTATTCTATTCTGACTCAAAGCAGAACTGTGTTCATGCTTTTTTTTTGAGAATATACTTATTTTCAAATGCTTCTGCTGCTCAATAGAGTCCTGTTCTGTCTGACAGGTATGTAAAATAAATACTAGATAAAATAAATAAACAAATTCTAAATTTATCTGTTTAAGAAAAGACAGCAGTATCAATGAAATCACTGCCAGCAACATTCTTCAAGACAGTATTTCTCAGTGGAAAACATTCAAAGTCTGCAACAGAGATCATACACAGCATGGAACCAGGACAGCAAAGTTGGCCCAAAAGCACAAAGTTGTTTATCAGTAAGCGAAAGCTGAAGATTAGGCATAAGTTCCTAAACTGCCTTAGGGCAACCAGGTTCTGCAACAGCATTCTCTTCAAAGCAAGAAAAGTGAAAATATTTCCAGTATAAAAGCCTTAAACTCCACCTTAAGAAGAGACTTGTAAGATAACTTGGAGGAGACCAGACTTGATAATCAAATCAGTGTCTTTTAATACTATGCTCCTGTCACTTACAGAAAGAATATAGTGAGCAGATGAAAACAGGTTGGATTCTTGGGTTCATTCTTTATTAATGTACAGTAAGAAAATTTCTGAATTGTACAAATTGTGGAGCTCTGAGATGGTGAAATGTAGGCACTTAGATGGGATTTTACAAATGGTAAAGAATTTTTGATGACCCTACTTATCATTGCAACTGCACATGCAATAATTAAGTCATTAGATAAATACATAACTAGAACTAAATTTGATAATTAAACCTAGATGCTTATAATTCCATTCCAACATACATTATAACTAAGAAAGAAATTAGCATTGTAGTAATGGATTAATTACAAAGATTTTATACCACAGATGGTTAACAGATTCACATGCATTTTGAAGGAAACCGTAAACCTCAATCTAGCATAATACTGAACTGCTTTTGAAACAGACCCATCAGTTCTAAAGGGATTACTCTCTGTCTTAAAATTAAATATGAATTCTCCAATAAATCTCAAAAGGAGCAGAGATCTGTGGATTGGAACTAGCCTCTGTGCCTATTCTACATTTTTATTTTTATTTCTTAACCTGTGATAGAAACAATTTCAGACCCCTGACTCATAGCAGTCTGTCTCAGAAACAAAACTAAATCTTGTAGTGTGATTAGAATTTCTTCTTCAGCTGTTCTTATGTTACTGTCTTATGAAAGATAGTATACTCCTGTTAATGTACCATAAGAACTGCTCAGATAAGTGCAGCATTTTAAATTTGTGCTGTGAAAGTCCACTGCATGATCTCTGGTAACGATGGCAAAATAATAATTAAAACCAGAGGAAAAATAAAATAAAAAAAACCAATCTACTCCTGCCCTCATTAGCTCAATAGTTTTTTCTGCAGTTTTTTCATCACTTGATTTCAAACTGTTTATGATGCATTTGCTGATAACATCTGAGTACAAATTCTCTGCTATATTCTGACCTCTGTTCAAATTTATTTTCTTTGATTACTGGTAAATACCAGTGACTTTCACTTATTTATGCTACCTCAATACAAACAAGATATTTGTTCACTTTCTTTAAGAAATAATTGTCCTGGGTTAAGAGGAAGAGAGTTAATTTTTTTTCCCTTCTCTTCATAAATAGCTAGCAAGAAGCTGTGTTTTGGATTCCTGCTCGGGAGAAGCTGATAAGACCCGATGTTTTGTTCTGCTGCCAAGGTCCGCAGACAAGCAAGGAGACACAGTCCAGCTGCTAGCCTGGGGTTTGCTCTCAGTTTAAGATTGAGAACCAGACTGANTCCATTCCGTGAGTGCCTCTGGGAGCGGTACACCCCCCTCCCACCCTCCACCATTTGGGGGAATCGTGACTGCAGTTTCTGGGGATTGTTAGCCAGCAACAGGCTGAGTCTTTGGTGATTGGGTAGGGGGGCAGTATCATTGTGTATCACCCATTCCCTCCCTCCTCCGGGGTCGTTGGCCGGGAGTGGGCTGGGCGTTTGGTCATCCAGTGGGGAGGGGCAGTATCACTGTGTATCACATTATATATTTGTATATAGTATTATTTCCAATATTATTGTAGTTTAGTTATTAAATTGTCCTTATCTCAACCCACGAGTAGTCTTTTCCATTTACCTCTTTAATTCTCTCCCCTATGATTGGGTGGAGGCAGGGACTGTGTGAGCAGATGTGTGGTTTGGCCCCCAGCCAAGGGCTAACCCTCCACATGTATAAATTGCTCATGTGTTTGAGCCTAGATGGTGGTTGGTAGATAGACTGCTAATAGACACGCCCCTCTTACATTCCTTACAGGTTATAGCAAGTTGCGTACAGAAGATTTTTTTCTTTCGTCTGTGGCTGAGTGGAAGCAACAATTTATCTTCTATGGGAATGAATGGGAGAGTTGCACTCGATTAATGGAACGATGGGTTAATTTTAATATCAGCAGATTTCTGCCCCTCCTAAGTTCATGATCCAGCACCTGTCATTAAGGAGTGCTTTGTTCTTCATTCCACTTGGTGAAGATTTAGATATGGAATAGAAATCTGTTTTTCAGATGTTTCTTTGTGGTCCAAAATCTATGCACAACATTATTATTTTTTGGTAGACTGTTCCTGAGTATATGGTCAGAATGGACAACACTAAAAAAAAGTCCTTATTTTTTCTCCCATTAATCAGCACTGGTATTCAAAGATGCTATAATATCTTAGCATTATACCATATCATATCTCCTTTGTAATAAACACGGCTGTAATATCACAGCTGCTGAGTAGTTAAGGTAGGAATAGTCAAGGCAGTAATCAGGGACCAGACCTGCAACTGCTGTGCAAAGACATGGAAATCAGTGGCTGTACAGTAATATAACCCATTGGAGCCTGTTATGGGTTAAGATCCATTGCTGGGGAAAGAAGATCAGAGTAGCTTTAGGAAAACAAGCTAACAGGAACAGCAGGACATTTCAGAAAGGAAAATAGGTGTCAGTGAAGAAGTCGCAAATACAGTCTTTCTGTACAAGGACAATTTTATCCAGGGAATTTTTTCACATTATCTTCTTGTTCTGTGCTAAGTGGGAGCTTGTCATCTCAGAACTAGGAACTGGTGCTTCTTAAAGAAACATCTCATTCTTGCTTTTACTATTAATTTTTTCTCATCTGCCCGCTCTGTATCTTTATTCTTAACTTTATTTTTCTGGCTCTGTATCACCACTTGTATGTCAACTGAGCACATTACCCCTCAGCCCTACCATTTGCAATGTGCCTGTACAATAACTGCTGCAAAGTTAGAGATTTGTTTTTGATACTGGTTTTACAGAAAAAGTGGATAAGAAACTCAGCATGAAAATATACCATGACTTGAAATAGTCTGGTTCAAACTATTTGGTTTTTGAGCATGTCCGTTAGCAGTGTGGGGTATTGAAGGACATAGCATGTTTCGTTTCATTGAAATTTTATCTTTAAAACATGGTAGTTTATCTTTTTCACCTGAAATTCATTATATTTTAAGTTCCAATTCTGAATTCTCACTGTTCACTGTTGAAAATACTTCAAAAGCTATAGCTAGTAAAAAAAAAAAAAAAAAAAAAAAAAAAAAAAAAAAAAAAAAAAAAAAAAAAGACAGTCCATCTGTTTAATGAAACTGGTCTTTATTTACATGTTTTTTACACAACATTATCTGGTTTGTCCCCCAGTACCTAATTCACAGCACCTGAATCAAAGATGGTTTTGGACACTACTCATATTTACTGCTCATATGTACTGCTCATATTTACCTTAATTTACTTATCTATTATGAAGCTCAGATCACAGAGTCTCAGAATCACAAAATAATAAAGTAGCTGTGATTGGAAGGAACCTCTGGAAGTCATCTGGTTCCCAACCCCTACCTGCCCCTGCTCAAGCAAAGTCACCTACAGCAGGCTACTCAGGGCCATGTCCAGACAGCTTTTGACTGTCTCCAAGGACAGAAACTCCACATCCTCTCTGAGAAACCTGTGCCAGCGTTCAGTCGCTCTCACAGTAAAAAAGTGTTTCCTAATGTTCAGACAGAACCTCCTGTGTTTCAGTTTGTGCCCAGATCTTTTATCCACGTGTGTTTTCCTGCAGTCTTCCATGAGAACAGGGAACTATAGTTTGAAACACAGCAAAAAACCTTGGGTTTGAACACTGTCCTAAAACAGATTAAAAAGAAAAATACTGATTTTATTGTTGATTTGTCTTTCTGTTTTGGTCCTTATCCCTGTATATCTACACCCAAATCCACAACAAATCCTGGCTTACATTTCCTATCTCTGGATGCTACAAACTCATCCAAGTCTTTCCAGCTAAGCTAAAGCCTGGAAAAATGAGAATCATTTTAATTCAGAGAACCTGAGAAACTTAAATACTGCGGGAAAGTGCAATATGAGTGTATGAACAATTAAAACTGTTTTTCTGTGTTCCCCCTGTCCCCATCAGTATGCTGTACAAATAGCAGCGGACAATGGTTAAACTGATTGGCTCTCCTTTTTTTTTTTGCTCTTCAGTATCTAGGACCACAAAACAGTATGCTGTATGTTTTCTGAGAACTTCCATTTTAAAAATAATTAATAATTAGAATTTCTGAAGTTATACTGTGAAATGCCTTAAAGAAAAAATAGGGTTTTACTTTATCTGCTTTCTTTATTTCAAGTCCTTGAGAGAAGTGAAAAACAAAAAAACAACAAGAACCGGGTACATGAAAAGGACTAGCACAAGTCTTTCTTCTCTTCCAAAGGTGAACACATATAATTGTCTTTCTTCCATCCCAATCATTAAGCCCCAACCTCTGGACAGCCCAGCAGATCATATGACAGAAGTTCGCTTGCTTGACTTTGAAATGTTCTTATTTCTCACTCAGATACTTGACAAAATTATGCTGTTGTGCTTGTAAAAGTGGCAGTGTAACTGGACAGCCTTTTCCAGTCCATTATCAAAGTGCTTTTAGCTTTCATTTTGAGGCCAGCTTCAAGCAGTGTTCAGTTCTGTGAACGTGAGTAATGCTCATGAGAACAAAGATCTTTGCACGAGCAAAGCTGTGTGCCTTTTCTTTTTTTAGGTCTGGTACATGCTGTTCTACACAGCAAGCCTTTTCTTCCAGAGGTCACCAAGATGAAAAAAGGTGAAATAAATAGGCATGTCCATTGGGACAGCCTTTCACTCAGGGTGAAAGGAGTGGAGCTGAAAGCTAAGGAGGAAAACATACGGTGTAAAAAAAAGGCTTAAAAGTGCAGAAAATACTATGCTATTAGGCCAATTGATGCCAGTCAGATAACTTTGCAAGGCATGTTTCTGAGGTGCTGTCATTACAAATGCACCAGAAACAAAGGTAGAACTAGATATACGACTTTGACTTGGTCAGGGTGTGGTGCAGCGCTGAGCAGTTGCCTCAGAATTGTTTCCAAGGCTGCACTGTTTCATACCACAAAACAAGAACGGTTCTCTTGGTGAACTTGGAAGCTTTGTAAAGCCAGGTTGCTTTTACTTACATAACACTTCATATAGCATGGTTCAAACCTTTGAGGTATCCAAGGATTTCTCATGGTACTAGGAGTCTAAATCTGAAGGGGCTGTCGAAATGTTCTGAATTGCTTTCCCTCTCCCGAAGTCTGACCATTTAGATTGAAGTAGTTGGAATGGTTTCCACTAGGAAGGCACTTAGACTTTCATGTTAATGCTGCCATCCATGCTTCATTCAGGGCTTTAATATAAGCTTGAAGAAGGCATTATTATCCTGACTTGCAATATGTTCACTTTGGGTTCTTGTTTAGAATAACTATACATGGAAATAGATTAATCAACTGCAACTCATCTTGCCCTCTCTTTTCACTTCCAGTATCATTAACAAGCAGCTGACATATACAAAGTCTGCCTGGTAGTTTGAGGTAGGTAGGTTTGAAAGTGATCTGACAGTTGAGAGGGCAGGGGCACCTCAGTCTTTTTTTGTGATTCTTCATAGTAAATCTGTGCAATGTTATCACTTAGTATTTCTGCGTTGCAGGGGGAAAGAGCAGTCTACCCTATATAGATCAACTTCCTTCTTTCAGTATGTATGTCTATATAAAGGGATGAAGAAAGATGTGATTTGATGTGCCTGGTGAGCAAAGGTTAGAGAAGGGCTGATATTAAGAAAGCAAAAAATTCCCCAAGTGCTCAGTGTAGATGTGCAGTCTGCAGACAAATGGAGGGTCAACTTTACTTTCACCAGTGAAAGTTTCATGAAGAGTGGGGCAAAGGCAGTTGTGTGAGTTTTGTGCCTTTGGGTAACTTTTCCTTCTTTTTCTTTTTCTGCAGATAAAAAGACATTTCTTACCTGAATTCTGTATTCAGGGATACAGAACCGCTCTATTTTCCTTCTAAAAAATCTTCCCACAAGAGAAGAACCCCTCATCTAAGCTTTTTATTTGCTCATGGGTCAATAGATGATCAGGGATTTATTTTTTAAAGGTCAGGGGGCAGAATACTATTCCTGCTTCAACTGATTTTCCATTTCATCCTTTTACACGCATAACAGTTTGTGACTGATACAGGTCATTGTTTCTTTGATGAATTTGGCTTGTCATGCAATCCAGAGAAGGTCCAGGTTTACCGTAGCTTGGACAGGATTTGCAGCATTGTTGCAAGGGTGTGAACTTTGTTGAACTGACAATCCTTTTGCCAAGAGGTGAGTTGCATAGACCTTACCTGAGTCTACAATTTCTGATTACATTAAAATCCAGTTTAGCTTTTCACAGTTGAATACTACATTCTAGCATAAAGCACTCAGCTACAGTGACTAGACAGAGAGAAACAAGTGCCATTTTCTCAGCTGTCATTCTTTTTCTTTCTGTCTGTAACTGGACAATCTTCAAGGCAATCTTTTATTTTAAGAATAATACAAGAAGAAAGTCTGTAATCTGCACAGTCGAAAAGAGCTGGGAGGTATTTTTATTTCTTACAGATTGTATTTCTCTTCATCTGTGACTCACAGTTGAGGACAAACCACCTTTGGCTACCAAACTGCTATTTGAATCAGTGAGCAAGCACTGACTTGGGGCATGGTATTACAGGAAATTTTGCAGCAGGATCATAGATTTCCAGCTATGCTTCTGTTTCTTGCTATCTGTGCTGGTTCATGTTATAGGAAATGGGGTGAATCAGATTTCATTTAAGTCAACTGTTCAAAATATGCAATGCTGGAACTCTGATTCTATGAAAAATAATGGTTTTCCAAACGTTTGAGCAGAAATCTCATTAAAAGAGGATAAGAAGCTGCCATCCTTCAGTCTTCTTCTTTCTCCCCCTCCTTTCATACCCTCCAAATGCTGATGTGTGGATCTTGCAGTAAGTTAAGTAAGAACACCCAGTCCCTTGAACAGAAAGTGTCATTTTATCAGTTGGACCAGTGTTGGGTAGCTCTTTTTCACAACGTAGCTGGCATTAGAACTGCCAAACAAATTTTTTTGAGGCCAAAAGACTAATAAATAACCTTGAGCCAGCTCAATACCAGCAATTCCTAACTNATAGATCAACTTCCTTCTTTCAGTACGTATATCTATATAAAGGGATGAAGAAAGATGTGATTTGATGTGCCTGGTGAGCAAAGGTTAGAGAAGGGCTGATATTTAAGAAAGCAAAAAATTCCCCAAGTGCTCAGTGTAGATGTGCAGTCTGCAGACAAATGGAGGGTCAACTTTACTTTCACCAGTGAAAGTTTCATGAAGAGTGGGGCAAAGGCAGTTGTGTGAGTTTTGTGCCTTTGGGTAACTTTTCCTTCTTTTTCTTTTTCTGCAGATACAAAAGACATTTCTTACCTGAATTCTGTATTCAGGGATACAGAACCGCTCTATTTTCCTTCTAAAAAATCTTCCCATAAGAGAAGAACCCCTCATCTAAGCTTTTTATTTGCTCATGGGTCAATAGATGATCAGGGATTTATTTTTTAAAGGTCAGGGGGCAGAATACTATTCCTGCTTCAACTGATTTTCCATTTCATCCTTTTACACGCATAACAGTTTGTGACTGATACAGGTCATTGTTTCTTTGATGAATTTGGCTCGTCATGCAATCCAGAGAAGGTCCAGGTTTACCGTAGCTTGGACAGGATTTGCAGCATTGTTGCAAGGGTGTGAACTTTGTTGAACTGACAATCCTTTTGCCAAGAGGTGAGTTGCATAGACCTTACCTGAGTCTACAATTTCTGATTACATTAAAATCCAGTTTAGCTTTTCACAGTTGAATACTACATTCTAGCATAAAGCACTCAGCTACAGTGACTAGACAGAGAGAAACAAGTGCCATTTTCTCAGCTGTCATTCTTTTTCTTTCTGTCTGTAACTGGACAATCTTCAAGGCAATCTTTTATTTTAAGAATAATACAAGAAGAAAGTCTGTAATCTGCACAGTCGAAAAGAGCTGGGAGGTATTTTTATTTCTTACAGATTGTATTTCTCTTCATCTGTGACTCACAGTTGAGGACAAACCACCTTTGGCTACCAAACTGCTATTTGAATCAGTGAGCAAGCACTGACTTGGGGCATGGTATTACAGGAAATTTTGCAGCAGGATCATAGATTTCCAGCTATGCTTCTGTCTCTTGCTATCTGTGCTGGTTCATGTTATAGGAAATGGGGTGAATCAGATTTCATTTAAGTCAACTGTTCAAAATATGCAATGCTGGAACTCTGATTCTATGAAAAATAATGGTTTTCCAAACGTTTGAGCAGAAATCTCATTAAAAGAGGATAAGAAGCTGCCATCCTTCAGTCTTCTTCTTTCTCCCCCTCCTTTCATACCCTCCAAATGCTGATGTGTGGATCTTGCAGTAAGTTAAGTAAGAACACCCAGTCCCTTGAACAGAAAGTGTCATTTTATCAGTTGGACCAGTGTTGGGTAGCTCTTTTTCACAACGTAGCTGGCATTAGAACTGCCAAACAAATTTTTTTGAGGCCAAAAGACTAATAAATAACCTTGAGCCAGCTCAATACCAGCAATTCCTAACTAAAATAATTAGACCTTTCGTTATCCAAAACTTAATTGTGTGAGCTTGAGTGCAAGCTTTAAAAAAATTTCTGCCAGTGTATGGAAATCTTTCACAGTACTTTCTTTTCTTTGCTTGCTTCTCTCTCCATGCCTTTGCTTTTACTCATTCAGCATATTATCAAACTCCTAATGAAACAGAAATAATTCTAAGCTTTTTGCAACACCCCCCCTGCTCAAGTGGGGACACCTAGAACCTGTTGGCCAGGACCAAGTCCAGATGGCTTTTGAAGATCTCAAAGGATGAAAACCCCACATCCTCTCTGGGCAACCTGTTTCAGTGCTCGGTCGTCCTTGCAGTAAAAAAGAGTTTCCTGATGTTCAGACAGAACTTCCTGTGTTTCATTTTGTGCCCATTGCCTCTTGTACTATCTCTGAACACCACTGAGAAGAGCTCCATCCTCCTTGCGCCCTCCTTTCATGTATTTATATTCACTGATCAAATCCTCCCTTAGCCTTCTCTTCTCTAAGCTGAACAGTCCTAATGCAGCCCAGGATGCCGTTAACCTTCTCTGTGGCAAAGGCACATCACTGGCTCATGTTCAGCTTGGTTTCTATGAGGATCCCCATGTCCTTTTACACAAAGATGCTTTGCAGCTGAGTTGCCCCCAGCATTTAGCAGTGCCTGGGTTTGTTCCTCTCCAGGTTCAGAACTCAGAGCTGACTTTTCATAGAGAAGATTGGAAACAGTCAGGATGTTGAAGTCTGATTGTAAAGGAAGTTGCTTGTCTCTCGCTCAGAATTCAATTTTGAAGGTCGATGCTGTTGTACTGCTTCACTGTCTAAAATTCAACTCTTTCTCTGGCAAAGCATGCTAGAGACATCCAGCCCTGCGGAACAGCCGTTGGGAAATAGTTGCTTGCAGAAATTTTATGCCATTTGATTTTATGTGAGGTTTTTCTTTGTGTGGAAAACCAACATAATTTCTCTACTTTGTCCCTGAAAATAATAAAATTGTTTTCTTTCCTTCTAACATGAGTAAAAAGCCTGATTCAGCTGTAAATTGTTGCCTGATAGCCAAACATTAGAAGAACGATGCTTTGTAAAAAGTGAAAACTCTAACAGCAGTCTTTTATGCATGTAAGTGGTTGTGTCTCATGGTTACCTGAGAGCAGAGGAGAGGAAAATATGATGGCAGAATTCCAAAATAATAGAGGGAAAAATTATTTTGACCTTAATGAGGGAAGTTTAATGAAAAACTGAAAGATGGTGGGATATTCATAGCGTTCACACTTGGGGGCAGGAGTTATGGTGTTTATGGCCTTTTTGTACAGTGTTACTGTATGCTGTGTACTCATGTTTGTCGCACCCAGGAAGATGTGTAAATCTGGTATTTCTAAAAATTAAGTACATTTTTTCCTCAGGTTGTACCACCTTTGCATTGCATTTCAGGAAATGTTTTGCATTAGACAAGCCTCAAAATAGTGTTCTGATGTTCAGGCTCATATAGTTATCTGCAGTTTCCATGACCTTCCTTTGTATGTAGGAGGTTTTTAGTGTATTCTCCCATAAAGTGACGCAAAAGCAGTAGGATAATAAAAAGCTGTTACTGTCTCTGACTCTGCAGCTCGACCATATCATGGCAGATACTAAGAAGTGAAGTTTATTCCCAGTCTCTGCTAGTCAACACAATCATGGATGATTTCACAATGTCTTCCTGACGGTGGCGATAAAGACCATCTGCAATAAGCCATATTATGCAGTTGCAGAAAAAAAAATTAATTAAAATTAATTGTAGAAAAAAAATACAAACGTGAAAAGAACAATCCTAATGTCACCTACAGAGTGATGGGTTGTTTTGGTGAAGAATGAGATCTTGGAAGTACGACAGCTGCTGGCACAAACCAGCTGTGCTCAGAAACCATCAAAAAAGTGAATGGATTAGAAGTTATAAGGAGAGAGAATGAAATCACATTGTCATTTAAATCTACCATATGCCCAGATCTCAAATACTTAGAGGCAGTCTAGTCCCTCCCACCTCAAAAGGGATATATTAGAAAAATATTAAGAGAATGGCAACAGTCATGACCAAAAGTATAGGGCAGTCAAATACAGCAGGACTGTCCAGGCTAGAAGAGGTATCAGTAAACAGACATTTTTTATAGATGGCAGTCTATAAACAGCAGAGGCTGCCCCGTTCCCCTCTCACAGGGAAGGGGAGTCTGGAGGGAAGGAGTGAAGGTAAGCACAGGAGAGGGGGAAGGAGAGGTGGTTTAGTGCTTGTCTTTGTTTCTCACTACCCACATCTGTTTTATTTAGGAGTAGATTAAATTAATGCTCTCCAAGCTGAGTCTGCTATGCCTGCAATTGTAACTGGTAAGCAATCTCCCTGTTTTTATCTTGACACATGAGCTTCGTTGTTCCCGCTTCTTTCTGTTTTCTCCCCTGTGGAACATGGGGAGTGAGTGATGGGCTGGGTGGGAGTTTGACCGTTAGCCAAGGTTAACCCACTACAGGTAGTTAGACATGACATATTTCTTGAATCAGTGTCATTTAAGAAATCAAGGTGTTATATAGGGAAAGGGAAGATATGTCTCTATTATACAGCTGTTTCTGACTACTGTCAAGGATGACAGTTCCTCTGTTGGGTCTTGTACCCTTAAAATCAATTATGTTAAAACAAAATAGGTTTGTAACTTCATGT
>VZTO01025121.1:15848-33261 GCA_013400615.1 Syrrhaptes paradoxus | reverse complement strand
CAATTTAGTGAATCAAAAGTTGAACCCTGATTTTGCTTTGAATAAATCAGGATGTTTATTTAATTGAAACTGTAGATAAATAATTTGATAAATTAACAAATAAGATGAACTGAAATCTAAAGAATTGTTGTACTTTTCCTTTTTAATTATTAATTTTTTTAAATTTTAATTTCTAGTGGAAGGGTAATCTGTATTTTTTTTGCCTTGGGGCAGGAGATAGGAAAGTGCATGTAAAATTCCCCATTTATTTCTAAGTAATACAGTACTGTATAGAAAAGTCATAAAAACAGAGTGCAAATTGAATTCCAATAACTCTATCTTGTGAAAAACAAAACCTCCATCTAGTAAATGGGAAAGCATTATTGACAATTATATGCAAATTACCAGGCTTTTGGCAGGCTCTTCTAAACTATTATCTTATGGCAACTCTGTAAATTACATAGCTATGCCAGCAATGCAGAATTGTTCATTATACTTTATTGATACATTTATGTCGCATCATATTGGAATATTTTGGTATGGGTCTTAGGAGGCTTCTTTCTTTGCTTGTTTTAGTGGCTGCATCTCTCTTGCATTATGTACTTACCCCCAGCTTCAGTGTCGGCACTTCCTGCAGTCACTAAGCCAGAGGGAGTCGACTTTCATCAGCAGCATCACCATTCGCTCTTCTTTACGTCCTGAAGGAAAGGCCACCAAACATCCAGGCAAAAATTAGGTGTCGTTTGGTTATTGTAAGACTTCACCAGAGTCCTGAGTATATCCTCCCTTTTCAAAACCCTGTTCATTCTTCATCTCAGGTCACGCATTCCTCTGAATGCCCGACATTCAGTAGCCTGTGTTTCTTCTTGAGCTGAGAACACAACATTTTCCATTGCTGCTAGGCTACAGAGTGCGCACTCTCTCTCTCTCTATTACAGCTTATATTTAATAAACGAGGAACAGGCACCCTGTTTATGTTTATTCATAACAAGTTTAGATGTTACTTTTGAAGATAAAGAAACAAGTTTGATGATATACAATATCAGCTACACGCTCTGCACTGATAGCAAACTTTAGCAATCAAGGAAAGATAAAAAGGTTTTGGCGAATTTAATCACATACTTCAAAGTAGGCTTAAGAACATATATTTCAGAAATTGAGATAAAATATGAATCTTTAATTCACCTTCTTTCTTTTTTACCATGAGCGTTTCTGATTCTGTTGCTAATAACCTCATTGCTTCTGTCAGCCAACACCTCTCGTGGTTTTTTTGTTAGAGTTTTTTCTTTTCTTTCCTGAAGTAACTTTTGCTGGAAGAATCTTTTAATTAGCTTATACTTTTCTAAAGGATGCAACTGATGCTTAATTTTACTTGGGCAGAGGACACACATCATCTGGGGTGACTCAGTAAGTTTCACACAGTTACTGGAAAGGAGGAAATCAATGCAAAAATAACCAGGTCATAAGCGATGACGTGCTGAGGTTCATCGCCAGTAGTGAACCCCATTTTGTGAGTAACCTCTGACAATATCTCTGGGTTATGCCAAGGACAATCACACTCTAGTGTCCCTTTTTTTGATGGTTGTGTAGTAACATAAGAAAGAGGTTTAGTGTGGCCTGAGGTAACTGCAGACTTGTTTGGGCAAGGTTTCTAATCCAAGATGAAGCACCACCTTCCCAAATATTCATCCTTTTCTCTTCTGGACATTGTTAATTGGATTCTGGTGTTAAGGGTGGGTACAAGAGATCTCAAAACATGTCACTGCCCTTTCTCATAAAATCACAGGTTAAATCTTTCCCCAAAGTCACAAGTGAAATATTTAATTTTATTTGGGAGCATTTTTTTGCCTGGAATTAACACATTTGGCCAAATTGTATAAGCTAGCCTACATTTCTGATGTGATGTGTGGTATGGTTGGAAAAGTACAGCTCTTTCTGTCCTTCAGGTCCTTCAGCTAATCTTCAAAGTGGAAGACTCTGAGGGACAGCAGCTGGCACAGAAGGAAATATGATTTCTGGCAAAACTGAGATTCGTACTCTTTTTACAAGTCCCACTGAAATGCAGTTTTATTACATGTTGATAATATTCTCAAAGCCCCCCCCCCCTTTTTTTTCCATACTGTAGCTATAAAAGCATCACATTGAGGATGAGACATGACCTCAGTCAGCGTATTTCAGAATCCTACAATTCTTTCTCCAGCTCGAGGACTGGTGGTGGGGAAAGGGAGAGATCTTTTACTGGGATGGAGATATGAGGAATGCGAAAGCGTCCCTGAGGTGGTTTGCAGGCATCCTCTGAACCAAAACCTTCATTTGCATTTTGGGAACTTCACAGAGAAGAAGCCATCATATTTAGGGTGAAATTTCAAAGTGCTTGGTGTTGACTTAACTGTACTCCTGACTGGACAGCACTCACTATAAAGTTGAGGATTTCTGAGAATTGTTTCTTTGGCTAGAAGTTGCTAAAGTTAAAGTCTATCTAGTCTACCTAATTTTCTAGGGGACGAATCTTGAGGAAACCTGTTTGATTTGCTTTGTTTAGCTTTCTCTTGTTGTTCCACAAGGAGATGATGGTAAAAGAAAGAAATAAAATCAAATAAACATGGGATTAGGTGTCTGGGTGGCAAACAGAGCTGACAGCAAAGTTGCTGGATAGCGCAGGAAGCTGTTAGCTTGAGATCAGAGGCACCAAAGCCATAAGTGATCTTCCAAACACTACCAGTTTTATGGAAATGAGGGTGCTCCTGACTATTTTAGGTTTTGAAATTTTGAGACTTGCCAGAGCAGAATCTTTCTGGTCCTGATTAACGTGTTGAATCACTTGATCAGATATGTGCATCAGCTGACCTAGCAATCAAAGGAAATTACCCCTTATATCCTGTACTTTTTTTGGTGTTCAAAACTAACTGTTTGGAAAATAAGAGGAAATAACCCACATTCATGCTGCATACATCTCATCCGTGGCTTCTCCAGGACAGAGGAAGAAGTCAGGCTTAACACTATGCCCTAACAGCTACTGAGGAGCAAGATCCTTGTGCAGAGCTGGGGGCTGTGCCTTCTGGGTCACCACTCTGCCTGAAGATGATCAGGATTAAAGGCTTCCATTCATGGGGAAAATATGAGAACCATCTGGAAATTTATTACAGTTTAACATTACCATTTAATGTGCAGCCGGTGGCCAGTATAAAGTACTCATGGTAAAATATTTTCCTCTATGTTAGCGGGCATGGTTCAGATAAACAGGAATTATCTCCAGTGAGTTCAGGAGTTGGACCATGTAAGGGACATCAGTCTAAAGGTCAGCTTTATGAACTCCAAATTCAAGCACAATTTTAAAAATAGATGGCTCAGTAATTTTAACAGTGTGCCCAAATATTCTGTCTGAACAGCAGGACTGCTATTTTGGCGTAATAGTACTGCTAAGTGACTTCCTGCTGGGTTTTGGGTCTGCGCACCGCCAGCTTTTCAGTATATCTGGCTTCCTTCCCAACACTGCCTCGGTATACTTTCCACAGGAGAAAACACACTTCCTAACAGCTAGAAGCTACCTATAAGGTGTTATGTCTTAGCCTTTCTTTTTTCCCAGTTTTTTTCCATTTTTCTTTTTCTCTTGTTCTTCTCCCGGCAGTAGAATGCACAGGCTCCAGAGAGAATTCCCCCAGGCTACAGTTCATTTACAGCTGATTTTAGAAACAGCAAGAGAAGAACACTTTGAATCGGAGTATGTCTGCTACCTACCTGGCTGAAAGAAGGAAAGAACTAGCTGTTTTATGGAAACTCTAGAACCTTAAGACTTTTGTTTGGTTTGTATTTTATTTGATTATTTTTACCTGTTCTCACTTTCCTAGCAAACATCTCCAAGGAGACATGCAAACAGACAAAAGGGAATAGCAAAGAGGATTTAAAACAATGCATACAATTATAAAGGAGCGTGAAGAGTTTAGACAGAGAAAATTCTTCCCTTTGCCTTCTCTGTTTAAAATGAATTCCTGCAGGTATTGTACTATGTAACTAGTGGCTTGCCTATTGCTAACTGCAGGGTATTTCGTGAGAGGTATGAAGCTGGCAGGTTAGGTTGCTTGTTTTATTTTGTTGGGATAATGTGTGGGGAATCCATATCTTGCGTTGTGTTTGATTGCTGTGAGAGCCCAATGGCAGTGGAAGAACAGGAAAGTGTGACTTGCTAGACCTGGAAAAAGCTGTTTTCTCTGGTCCCCTTCAGAGAACATGTGGTCTTTGTAGCACTTGGAATTCTGCCTGATGAGAAGAAAAAGCCAAATAATTTGACACAACAAAGCAAAGCACAACTTCAGCTTGCTAGCAGTGCTAGTAGCTTGCCTGTCGTTCCAGAATGTGACAAGTGGCTGAGGAAAGGCAAACAACTCGTATTGTGAGAGAGAAGGAAGGAGTATTAAGAGCTGTTGATTTTGGGGGGGGGGAAGCCTTTGCATGGCAAATGAAAATAGAAATGCAAATCAGCTCCAGATACTTAACATATCTGATAAACAATTGTATAAAAATAGAAAGTGGAGACGATAAAGACCTTCAGATATTCTGTATTCATATTCACTGTCACCATAGCCTGCCTTAGCTGAGGAGCGTGCCTGTATACGCTGTTGGACACGAGCATATCTTCTCACCGGTCGGTTAGACCTTTCTGTGGCACGTACAAACATCAGTTCCCAAACGTCTATATTTGTAGTCACACTAATGATTAAAATTATATCATGGTAATTAAAATTACATGCACAGGATAAAGTACTGCTTAGCATTGCCTGAAGCATAAGAAAACCGGTATAATGGAGGATTAAGGAGCTGGGGGAAAAGGGAGGAAGAACACAGTCTAAGCATATTGCGTTGTTCAGTGGTGTCAGTCTGTGCAGATCTTCTGTTTGAGCTGATCATGCCTGATCTACGTAATGTTATTTTTTTTCTGAAAGCTATATTTCAGCTATTCCATGGTCTAAAAAACCATCTTTTTACATTGTCACCTCCACAGATAACTACTCCATTATATAATGCAGCTTATAAAGAAGCATGACAAAAGCAAAGAATACTGAATCAACTGGGCTTAAGCACATCTTTTAAACAGTTTTTTTAAAGACCTTTTAAGAAGGGATGCACTACTCCAGTGTGAAGGATCCCTACTTCATTGTCTGTCAACCCATAGGTCAGTTACTTGAATCTTGACAGTATTTGTTTTCTGTTGTGGTGTTTCTCTGTAACAAATGCAGATTTTTGAAAAGGCAGGCACCTTCTTTTCTGCATTATGTCAATGTTCCTTGTAGTACTGCTGTTATTTCAGAATACTTGGTAGAAGCAGAAGCAGTAATTTGTAGTGAGACTCCAATTTCTGTTTCCAGGCAAGAGCATTGCAAGTGTTATAATTTCTGCTTAACCTGTTGTGCAAACAGGCACCGTAACAGTGCATCCATACCTCCACAACCAATGTCTGTCTAACAGGAAAAAAAAAATCCTAAAGAGAAATCTTAAAATAAGCTTTAGCATGATATCAGATCTTTTTAAACGTTTTTGGTTTGTAAAGATATGTTAGTTATGATCAAGAGTTCTCCAGCCTTCTTAAGGTCCAGTCGTTGAGCATGATCTGCTGGCAATGAGTTCCCCAGGTGTGCTGCAGCTGTAAAATAAAAATTAATTGGTCAGATCTCAGACCAGATTCATTATCACTAGGTGAAATAGAGTGGTTTCTCTTAGCAAATATAGTGCAAACTCTTCTTAGTTCAGTAGGATGTCTATGGGATTATTCCCCATTTGAGAAAAAATACCTACTAAATGCTAAACTTACTGGTTTTTCCTTTTAATAAAGTGTGGTTTACAACTCCTTATACCTTTAGGGCCAATGAGCAAATCAAGTAGTGGTGCTAAACATTAATAAGATAGATAGAAAGAGATGATTATTTTTCTTTCACACAGCAGAACTCTAGTACAGAAATGCTTTGGCTATGTTGAGCTCTGCTTCCTTGTTGCAGACTTCAGAAATGAAGTGTGTGTATATATACACACACACACACACACACACACATATATATATATATATATATACACACTTGCACTGTTTGCTTGCTAATTTGTTCCCCTGGCCAGCCTGAACAAGGTGCTCAAGGCTGTCTTCAAGGAATTGCGCTCTGTTGTGTCCACTGGCTACCTAGTGTTTGCAAAAGCTCTTGGTACCTTGCTTCTTAGTTTACACAGCAGAGGTATGGTATTTCTGCAGAAATGGCAGCTCTCAGTATCTGAGGGAAAATGAACAAAAAAAAATCATGAATAAATGGTGTTAGGCAGTAGACTCAGAGGCAATAAATCAGTGTTCTGTTTTTTCTCTTCAAGTTTAGCCTTGAAATTTTGAAGAAAAAAATCAAAATCTAATTCATTTTGTCTGAACACAGTGGAGTAATCCTGAAGTGCTTCTATCAGCCTGGAAGCGGTTGGGAAATGCTCCATCCCTGTGCATTGCTCCCTCTAGCCTCTCTGTGCCAACTCCTGCCTTGAATTCCCCTCTAGTTTCCCTCACACCTCCCACAGCGCACTAATTTTCTTCTTATTGAAAGGCACTACGTGATGGGGTATGCTGATATCCTCATTTTTTACTGTGTAAAACAGTAGCTTTATGAAAATCCTCATTTTCAAGGGATGTGACATGGTTTGAGAGGTTTCTTCTTCTCAGCAGCCTCATTCTTCCCTGTTTTGTTCTGACACCCTATTTATCTCACCTTAGCTAAATCATCTGTATAGATAATAATTCATATTTCCGTTGCCAGTAGGGATTTTTTTATGTTTCACTAGTGTAGGTGAGAAATAAGTAAATCCATATTCTTTCCAGCTAAAATTATCATTTATTACAGCCTGTTGTGCTATATTTCATTCTCTACATAGTTAAGAATATAAAGCCAGTGCTTTTTCTCTAAACCTTTCATATTATTTTTACACAGTTTTTCTTCACAAATTTTATATCCTTTTTTTTTTTTTCCCCAATCTGGTTCCAATGTGCCTTGTATGTGAACTGCCCCAATTGCAACAGATACAGAGGAAATAGCCGGCTGACCAGCTCACTTGGTGCTTTTGATTAAGGAGGATGAGTCACCTCCAGGATGTCTCTTTGTGTCATTCTATAGGAAGAGTGCTTCGGATTTCTTCTGGAAATCTTCATAGCCAAGTGGAGGAAAGGTAACCTATGACGGGTAACTGCTGGCTTTGGATGTCTGCAGAGAAAATACACTTCAGATAGCTGCAGTGCATTTGCATACAAACTCCAGAGTTGAAAGGGCAGAAGTCAAGATAAATATTTCACTGCAGAAGGAATATAGTAGCTTTTTCCACCAGTTTGTTTTTATTGATTTCTGTAGGTTATTGAACTTATCTGTATACTTTTTTTCATACTTAAAGAAAAAAAAAAGGCAGATCCTGTATTACTTTCTGGTTTTAGGTGGTATCTGCAAGGAATCTCTCTACAGATGAGAATCACAGCATACCAAAGAATAGTCCTTGAAGCCTAGTGAAGTATGTCTGAGTTAACTGAAGAAGCTTGTAAGCTGTTAGTTAAGTTACTGCTGTGACCTAAGTGTTTGATCCTAATATTATTTTAGAGCTATACACAAAAAAGTTTACTAAAAAATTGCCATTTTGTAGTATAGTCAGGGTTGTTTTTCAGCATGCCAATCTGTACTCTCTGTGGACATGTCTTCAGAGTAGATGGTGGTTTTTCATCAATTCAGCGACTCTTAACTCCCTCTCATGGCATATTCTTCTCCATTTATTTATTATGCTTTTGTGAGAGGTATCAGAGATGAGTAAAGAACCTAGGGCACTATTTACTAATGGCTTGCATTAGTGAAATTTGTCAGAAATGTGGCACTTGATATTGTTTTGTGAATTGTTCCATCTTAATAGTAGTAATTGAAACATTTACTAAAATTTGCAGTTTCCATTTTGTAAATTGGAAGCTAAAGAACAGTGAGGCTTTCTGGGGAAACATACAGCTTGTGCACATTTTATATATGGGGATGAGCTTCGTTTTTAATAGCACAGTCTGTCACGTCGTGATATTGAATCTGAGTAAAAGTCATACCCCGGGAATATACCAAGAATAAAGCAAAAATTTCAGGCTGTGGGATTTCTTTGGTTTTGGTGGTTTTGTTTGGTTGTTGGGTTTTTGTGGGTTTTTTTCATTTTTTTTTTTTTTCCCCCCCCCCCCCCCATCCAGCTAGCTAAAGGGATTTCAAAGGCTTCTGTAAATGTCAGAAGTTTATGTCATAGTGTTTGGTACTCTGTAAAGCTTTGCACAGCTTCTGTGTTCACATGGTACTTACTTATTATGCAAAATCAGTTAGAAATTTCCTACATGAAGTAGCAGCAGTTCTCCCAGGTAAAAATAAATACATTTATGCCACTTCAGATGTTCATCAAGGCTGTGGGTTTTTACCATTATTTAGACATTATTTAGCTCCTATTAGTTCTGATAGCAGCTTTTCCAGTTGAAATAATGTGGCTTGTAAAGTTAAAATCAATTAGAGTGGAATATCCCTTATGGATATCCTGGAGGAGATAGCGCGTACATGCACTGCAGGTCTCTGAATTCAGTACATGTAGCCATTAAGAATTAACACAAGATATAAAATCTCGCTGATTGTGTTTAGAAAATGTCAGTCAAGTAGCAGGTGATGCCTAGAGTTATGTTAGCACAGTGAACTCAGGGTACAATGAGATAGTTTCAGACAATTATTTTTGAAACCTTGGGAGAAATAGAAAAGCTGTATGACCTTGGAGAGACTGGTTTCTTGACGAACATGTAGGAGGATGTATATGCATGTATATATGTATTTATATATGTATTTTCACTTGAAGTTTCTGCTTTAATAAAGCTATCTGCAGAATCTGCTCCCAAAAAAAGGGAAGATTTTGAGTTCTTATCCATGTTTTTTCTGTAATCATGATGGCCCAAATCAATTTAAGCCTTTATGTACGGGATGAGCATGGAACCCATGCCCGTGGTGTTCTGTGTGAGGCAGAAGTGGGTGCATTGCAAGAAACATTGGTGTCACCCCAGAAAGCATTGCTGTGTGAGGTGTTGGTGTAACTGGGGGACTCCGGAGTGGCCGACAGGAGTTAGCACAGGGAAAAGAGTGCGAGTAAGGCTTTTGTCTGTGCAGGAATGCTGGGGAAAACTCCACTGCCCAAACCAGCAATTCATGTACTCCTATGGTTGAGGTACAGATTGTTCAGGAATTGCAGATTTAGAATTTTGAGAGGTCCTTTTCTTCCTGGAAATCAGAGAATAGTAAAGTACCAATTTATTTTCAGAAATACAGCGGTAATATATTTTCTGCCCCCCACCCTCCCTTACTTTATTTGGCCTTGCTTTCAGAGTGAAATGGTGAGATTCTTAAAATCTCAGAGGATTTAACTGATTCTGACCAGGTTGCATAGTTTACAAATTGAAGGCAAAAAAGTTCAGTATGGCTGGTTGTTTGGGTGTTTTTTTTGGTTTTTTTTTGTTTTTTTTTTTGTTTTTACTTTCAAAAATGCTTAATATTTTTCATGTTATAGTTTATTAAAATATAATTCCGACTTAATATAGTGTAACTATATTTGCATTAAAATGACATTCATCCTATATGACTCCTATCTGTGTCATCGTAGTGTACATTACACAGCATATGGAAAAGAATCCTGATCAGCTTTTTTTGAGGGAAAGGGAGAATCAGTGAACGCACAGCTCCAGCAGTTCCCCAGCTTTTACCCTGGAAGTCAGCACTGATTCTTCTGTTGATACGTTCCTTCTGGTAAAGCTAAACATTGTTAGCAGCATGTAATATCCACAAGCATAAAGAAATCCTAAATTGCAATATTTACCTTCTACTGGTATCCTGCTATCTGTACTGATAACAGTGTATTACTGAAGTGCAGCACAATATTTTTTTTCTTAAAGGTAAACAAAGAACAAAGTATCAAACTATACCAGTTTAAGGACCTACAAAGGTAGTGAAATAAAGGGAAGACATTTTTCTTATTACTTCTACTTCTTTAAGAAAGGTGGTTGTTTTTCTGGAGTGGAAAAATGTCAGCTTTATGCAGTATTCCCAGAAGCATTGATCCAGTGTATTGCATATTTGGAGAGTCAGCGCAGTTCAGGCACAACAAATTGTAAAGGTTCGTATAAAGCTATGCAGTCCCCAAAGATCCTCATTTGGCATTTTTGCCTTGAGAAGTCCGCGGAGGCAATAGACTCATAGAAATTTAAGGTGTTTACAAACTGTATGCCAGCTACTACAGCACTTTCTGGAATGCTGCTCATTCCGTTTGGGTAGCTTCTCCGTACCTGACTGTGACAGGGCAGTCTGCTGCTGCCATACATGACATGAACAAACAAAGTCTGCCTTTCTTCTTCTTTGTTTATCTGTGTTTTGCAACAAGACTTTTGCTAAAAATCTGTCTTTGCCTTCTGCACTTAGAAGATAACCCCTCACCCAAACCCAGGTTGCCTTAGTGGGTAACTAGACAAGACTGCTTGTCTTGATTAAACAGGCTGGGTGGCCACTGGGGTAAATATGTTGTCCCGATCCAATATCGGGGCTGGTTCTTAAACGATCCCGAGAGCGAGATTAAGACACAAACGAGGTCAGATGCTGTATAACCTTATGAACTTTATTCCCCGTAACAATAAACGATAACCGATAATAGCGATAGGACAGAGAGGAAAGAAGAAGAAAATCCCTAAGCAAGAGGAACAACAGAAGTGCAACTAATTACCACCGCCACCACCAGGGATCCAGCGATGCTCCGTTGGTCAGGAGTCCTCCAAGCTCCAAGATCTGCTGAAGTCCCAGTTCTCCAGGTATCGGCTGTTGAGGAAAGAGTAGCCCCGAGGGAGGGGTACGCTGTTCTTTTATTGTCCCAGTCCTCCACGACTTCTCGGAAGAGTCCGCCCTTTTCCACGGAGCTCATTGTAATGTGTGCCGCCCCGTGGTTCTCCGTTCTGCTTCTGGGCGGATGTCGTGGTTTTAACTGGGACATTGCGAAGCGTACTCTTACAAAACTGGGACATTGCGAAGCGTACTCTTACAAACGCTGTCCGGTTGTTGTTCTGCTTCTGGGCGGATGTCGTGGTTTTAACTGGGACATTGCGAAGCGTACTCTTTCTGGACAACAGGAAAGTGGTGGTCGTAGATCAGCAATGTTGAGACAAACGCTGTCTGGTACAGTTCCTCACATATGTACATGCAGATATATATGAATTTGAGGAATTTCAGAAAGAAATTTGTTCACACTGCTCTAGTGCTCAGGATACGATCACTTAAGCTTCCTTTTCATCTTCAAGAGGAATATTTTGCCCGTTGCTTTTATTTTGTAAAAGCCAGACTCATTGCCCACCTAACACCATAACATGAACTGAAATCTTAACCACCTGAAAAAAACATCTTGTCTTTTGTTTCCAAAAAATACTGCACTGTTTCCTAGCAATTTTTTCATCACTTATTTATAAGTAGTTAGAGAGCTGTCTACAACCCAGGTATTTGACTTTTTAGAAAAAAGTGCCTTTTNTGTTTTTTTTTTTTTTTTTTTGGATATGCTACATTGAAGATATATGTGATAGGCATACACCTCTAGCCAACACCCTGAATAAAGCTAGTGAGGATGTAGCATGGTTTGTTTAAATAGTATGTGTCTTTATATCTTTGGAGAATGTGCACGATGATTGTATGTGCATATGAAAGCTGAGGCTGCTGTGTTGTCTGTTGCTGTCTTGCTTATGTTAACAAGATTATACTAAAGAAAAGTTGGGACAGATGTTCTCCTTCCACCATCATTCTGCCACGCAGACAGACTGACTCAGTCTGACTGAGTATGATGGAGTGCTTTCATTTTGTTGAAAAAGGCCAGGGGGGAGGTAGAAAAAAGTCCCAGAATCAGAGAAAAGCCTTCCAGCCTGGTGTTTAGGTTATAGTTCTCTAATGAGTGGGTAATTATTTATAACATGTGGAACAGTTTCAGCAGCAGAGAGTGGGAGCTTTAAAAAAATAATCAAACATGCCTACTCCAAAATGCCTCTTATGGTAGAGTTATGGGAATTATCAAAGGAAATACGACATGAAGGTTTGAATTATCTCAGATAGCAGATAGAGGCAGGAATGAAATCTGCAGGTCACAAATTTGGGCTAATTGCAGTGAGCGTTGGTAATTGCAGTGAGCGTTGGACTGTGTATTTGGTAAAAGATGGTGGTATCACATCATTCTTGGTAAATCTGACCTTGGTAATAATCTGTTATGTAAAACAGATTGGAATTTGTAAATATCTTCTGGATGACCAACACAGTATTTTTCCTGCAAATACTGGATTTGTTAGGGAATGTGTAGCTCTAGTTTCAGTATCATGAGCACTAATCCTTTTGTGTATACATGCTTGGCTAGATAAATAAATGTATTTTCTACAGGAAACACACTACTTTTAAATATTTATCCATTGATTGCATCAATCACTTTATACATAATTAGAATGCTTTCCGTTTGATGAAGGCCCACAGAAATGTAAAAATCACCTTAATTAATTATCTTTGGGGTTTTGACAAGATCTTAAAAACCAAGTCTCTTTTTTGTATGAAAGTGGTAGTTCTTTCAATGATACTATAAACTATGGTATAAATTGGGTTTACCAATCATAGCAGGAAATCTAATAGAATTCAAAATCTGATTTTACATAAGCTCTGGTCAGAAAAAGTCAGAGAAAATTTGCATAGCAAAATCCTACTACATTAGATGAGGAAGATGATGATTATTATCTGTGTTGCATCCATCAATGCTCTGTTTTACTTTCCTCAAGCTGTACTCAGCCTTTTCCCTTTTTGGCAAATTTTATATGTGCTTCTACTTTCCTTTTGTGTACGTGCTGAGAATGAATGAATAAAGGCAAGTTGACTTTCATCTCCGTAATTAACACTTGCATGAAGCATAAAATGTGAAAATTAGAAATGAGGATGCAACTGAGGGGGGAAGCTGAACCTGCCTGATCTTTTCTGGTTTGAAACCGCTTGACAGATCAACCCTTTCCGATTCAAGTTCTATTTAGTGAAATGTCAGTCAGAAGCTGCTGAGTGGGAGGGCCGTCGTCACTCACTCCTCAGAGACAGCTAATCATATTGCGGTGAGGAGGAGGAACTGTTTAATTCCTGCAGACTTCGGCTTTCAGAGAGTCTTGTGAATTGTTCTTTGTAAATTTGTTCAGCCAAGGCTAGAGGTAAGTGGGGTGTAGGTACACAATCTCAAACAAAAGCCTCCATGCTGAGCTCTCCAGCAGCCATTCTCAGTCGTAGGGGCCTCAGTATTTCCTCCCCATTTCTACCCCCCAGCTTCTTTTTTACACCAAAGAACAGGAGCAAATAGTTGGAGTGAAGCTAGGTAGGGAAAAATATGTTTTTTGATATCATGAGTGTGTTTCAGTGATTGCCTGTGTTCATTGCCTGGAGCACAGAATAAAACCGTGCTGAATTTGAAGCCAGATTTGCTTTTGAATGGGGAATGTAACAACCATTTTGTAATACTCGGTTTATAAATAGCTTAAGACTGGAGAGCAAGGTGAGCGATCCAGAGTTGCGTTGTCTGAGGTAATGGTGCCTGAGATTTAAAAAAAAGGGTTCTTAAATATATATGAACTTACTTGGCATAACAAAAGCTTTCAAGTATATTGCTGCCAATAAAGAACAGAAGAGTAGAGGTCTTCGCTCTATTTTAGGGTCTAGGTGTCCCGATGCAAACTGGGGGAAAGTAAGCAGCAGTCTAAACAACACAGCATTTCCAATCTCCTAGGGTGAGTAAACACTCTCACTACAGTTCAGTGTGAGGTGTTGGATAATTTTTTTTACTCTTCCTGGAGACAGCTGTGGCTGATGCTGGCAGGTTCTTGGGCATCCTGTAGCAGATTCTTGCTCCAGAGACCAGATGCTGCTTATCTGGAGTCTGGGGTAGGAGCTGACAACCTCCAAATGAAATGCTGCTGGTAGAGATCTGTCCTTAGTGCCACCCCTCTTTGGGACTGTAAACCACCTGACAAGGCTTTAATTCATCTCTTTCCATTTGGCATTCATAGCTCAGATACCAGGAAGGTTCAGAGGCAGCAGAATTTAACTGGCAAACCCGTAGGCACTTCTAGGACTAGGCAGGCTTTTCTGAGAATCGCACTCTTTTCCTCAGGCTGATTGTCTTTAAGAAAACATGAAAGCTATGGAACTGACTCTGAATAGAGTGTGAGATTCTTTGGGTAGGTAAATAATTTTGGCTTTATCTAAATCTGCATAAGAGAAATGGTGTAGGTGCACCTGTAGAGTCTCCGGGCTAAGACAAACATCATTCTGCATTGCTTCTGGTCAGAGGGTGAGGTCTGGTATCCCTGCAAGGCTTTGCTCTTGGAAACTTAAACCTACCATTAGTTAAGTTCCTTTGTTTTCTGTTTCCATCCTTACTCGGCTTTACTGGCCAAAGGGGACTGTAGTTTTACTTGTGGTCTTTTGAGTATAGTGCATCTGGAGAGTCATAAATCGAAAATGTTTAACTGGCATGCTGTATATTGATCGGAGATTACCAAAACTAAGTATGCTTATCTTTGTGGTGGAAATAGCTTAATAAAAATGGTGTGTAGCCTTGATTAGTGTAGATTAAGGCAATTTTTTTCTATCATCTCTGAGTACATTACTTTCGTTTTCCATTGTATGTGCATGGAAGATGGTCAGGGTTAAAATATGGTGGTTGACAATAATTTGTTAGATTATAAAGCCAACAACTATGATAACTTAAAAAATATTTTATTGTTTTCTTTAGAAATGCTTTTTAATACCCTTGATTAAGTTGTATGTCATAATTTCTAATTGATGTGTAAGAAGTAGAATAGATTTGTGGGGGCTAAGATAAGTCCCTTGATGAGAAGAAGTACAGGGAACAGATGACAGAAATGTTGTACATGGGGAATAAGTGAATATGAATCTCCCACACATCTATGAGAACAAAGAAACAAGCAAACAACTTAATATCATGAACGAAAGAGTACACTTTAAAGCACAGACTTTTAAACTATTTTTACTCCCATTTAAATTTAATTTTAATATAATTAGTATCAGCCAGATAGAATTCCATGTTAATGTTCGAGCATGTATGAATTCATCCAGATCCATATGAATATATAGCTAATATATTTACTATTTGAGCAGTTAGCAGAACGATGTCATAATGCAAAGAGATGTTCACACTGTATAATTACTTTATGACAAACACATACATTGGGATTATAAAGAATCTTCGATCAAAGAACTATGCCATTCTGCACAGTATATAATTTTAAACAGAAGTTTTCCAGCTGTTACCAGTGCTGCTGTCAAGTTTGTATCTAATCACACTCCCAGCAGTAGAAAGGCTGATTTAAAGCTGCTTCTCTGGTCTGAATTTTGAAGAGCCCAGGTTCTAATCCCCAGTGGTTTTGCTGGGCTGCATAACACTAGTTCTTTACAAGTGTTAATGCACCTACAAATCTGAGATTCACCCACCCAGTGATGTTCCAAAACCACTTTACCATTATCTGCCCTCTGCAGTGCCTAACTAACTTTAAAAAATGTCTAGTGTTGATCATATAGATCTATGAGTAAAACAAAAAAGTTATTGTCATCCCCTATTTTTTTTTGATAATAACAATTCCTGGGGGATTATTTTCCTTTTTATTATCCTACCAAAACTGAGGTTTTAGAACTCTAAGTTCAGAGACAGGGACAGAGACCAACCCAGTGGTGAGAGCATTCACCAGGCACAGGGAAGGTCAAGGTTCATCTTGAGTATCACCCTTGCTTATGGGAAAAGAAAGATTGCCATGGCTAAGATGCTCCAACAGCTTTATAGCCAACAAGAGAGTCTGAAATCCAGGAGTCTTATCTGCTTTGTTCATAAATCTTGTTCTCCATCACTTAAATCCTTGAATGATAGACTAGTATGAGATATATTAGAAGAAGAAATATAGACAGCTACCCATCTGTCTCAAAACTGGTATAAATCAGCCTGTGTGTGTGTGTGTGTGTGTGTACTTACAAAGTTATGTATATATTCAATTTGGTTTGGATATTTTTGTTAAAAAAAAAAAAAAATTCAACCTGCTCTTCCCTACATTCTGACAAGCACCAGACTAATTTAAAATGAATGACATGGACCACTGGGACTTCAGTTTTTTTGTTTGCCTTTGCCTTTAAGATTTAGCTAATGCCAATTAATGTTCCATATTTAATATAAACGAGTCTGTGTTTAGAGGCTGTCAATCTTTTCTTTCTCGGCTCATTAAGAATAACACAGTAAATATGATCTAATACTTTTCAAGATGCCTCCAGCAGAATTAGGAATATAAGAACTACTGGTTTAGTTTTTTCGAAGACTAAAAATGAAATACATGTAAAACCAATTGAGAATGAAAAGAAACAAAAAGAAACCCCAAAGACTTAATATATTGATACACCACAAAGATAGAGGAAAATGTCCAAACATTTAAAAATGTTAGTGATGCTTGACACCTCGCCTTTTCAAGCCCTGTTTATAACAGAAAAAGATCTTTTGCTTGCCCCATCTAAATACAAAAAGAATGTTTTGACAAGTGAGTTGGAAAAAGCAGAAAAGTTGTCCTTCAGCTCTCAGCTTTCCTGTAAGAAGACAGGAGACTTTTTGTGGAAAGCACCAGAAGATTTAAAGAACTGGTGGCTCATCAGTATTGTTTGGCACATAGCTTCAAATAAGCCTCTCTCTGAAGAGCAGCTGGGCTATTAAATAGGCTTACAGTTCTGTGCCACCACATTCATATGGCCGAGTTCTGAAAACAAATCCCCTGGGTTTGGATCAAGTCCTAAAGAAGGACTGTGGGGATTCCTTTCCTGCCTTGCTGTCCTGGCTTCACATTACTTCGTGATAACCAAAACCTGAAAACTGCTGAACTGGGAACAAAGGTTTTAAAACAGGCTTTGCATACTGAAGTTCATTTAACTGCAACCTGGTGGGATCTGCTCTCAGGAATTCAGGTCAGGTTCCAGGACTCTGAGGACAAACAGCATGTANCAATTCCTGGGGGATTATTTTCCTTTTTATTATCCTACCAAAACTGAGGTTTTAGAACTCTGCGTTCAGAGACAGGGACAGAGACCAACCCAGTGGTGAGAGCATTCACCAGGCACAGGGAAGGTCAAGGTTCATCTTGAGTATCACCCTTGCTTATGGGAAAAGAAAGATTGCCATGGCTAAGATGCTCCAACAGCTTTATAGCCAACAAGAGAGTCTGAAATCCAGGAGTCTTATCTGCTTTGTTCATAAATCTTGTTCTCCATCACTTAAATCCTTGAATGATAGACTAGTATGAGATATATTAGAAGAAGAAATATAGACAGCTGCCCATCTGTCTCAAAACTGG
>VZTO01025121.1:0-15789 GCA_013400615.1 Syrrhaptes paradoxus | reverse complement strand
A
This sequence comes from Syrrhaptes paradoxus, assembly GCA_013400615.1. Classification (NCBI taxonomy): domain Eukaryota; kingdom Metazoa; phylum Chordata; class Aves; order Pterocliformes; family Pteroclidae; genus Syrrhaptes; species Syrrhaptes paradoxus. Next base: position 15,788 of record VZTO01025121.1, on the reverse strand, counting down.
AAAAAAAAAAAAAAATTCAACCTGCTCTTCCCTACATTCTGACAAGCACCAGACTAATTTAAAATGAATGACATGGACCACTGGGACTTCAGTTTTTTTGTTTGCCTTTGCCTTTAAGATTTAGCTAATGCCAATTAATGTTCCATATTTAATATAAACGAGTCTGTGTTTAGAGGCTGTCAATCTTTTCTTTCTCGGCTCATTAAGAATAACACAGTAAATATGATCTAATACTTTTCAAGATGCCTCCAGCAGAATTAGGAATATAAGAACTACTGGTTTAGTTTTTTCGAAGACTAAAAATGAAATACATGTAAAACCAATTGAGAATGAAAAGAAACAAAAAGAAACCCCAAAGACTTAATATATTGATACACCACAAAGATAGAGGAAAATGTCCAAACATTTAAAAATGTTAGTGATGCTTGACACCTCGCCTTTTCAAGCCCTGTTTATAACAGAAAAAGATCTTTTGCTTGCCCCATCTAAATACAAAAAGAATGTTTTGACAAGTGAGTTGGAAAAAGCAGAAAAGTTGTCCTTCAGCTCTTAGCTTTCCTGTAAGAAGACAGGAGACTTTTTGTGGAAAGCACCAGAAGATTTAAAGAACTGGTGGCTCATCAGTATTGTTTGGCACATAGCTTCAAATAAGCCTCTCTCTGAAGAGCAGCTGGGCTATTAAATAGGCTTACAGTTCTGTGCCACCACATTCATATGGCCGAGTTCTGAAAACAAATCCCCTGGGTTTGGATCAAGTCCTAAAGAAGGACTGTGGGGATTCCTTTCCTGCCTTGCTGTCCTGGCTTCACATTACTTCGTGATAACCAAAACCTGAAAACTGCTGAACTGGGAACAAAGGTTTTAAAACAGGCTTTGCATACTGAAGTTCATTTAACTGCAACCTGGTGGGATCTGCTCTCAGGAATTCAGGTCAGGTTCCAGGACTCTGAGGACAAACAGCATGTATCTTCTCCAAAAGCAGTGCTGTGCTTTAATTCTGACAAGCACGTACTGAAAAGAAGGCAAGAAATGTGGATAAACTGTGTAGCCTGAAATTTACTGCTGAAAAAGAAGTGTCTCCAGAAAAATGCCAGGATGCCAGAGGTATAGTTCATTTCAAGACAGTTATTCAAGTGAAACTGAGTCTACCTCTTCTTATGGCCAACTCTACCTATGATTTGGCTCTTTCTGTTGTCAATGAAGAGAGGGACATCTTTGAAAAGCAGTTATTTTAAGAGAAGTAGGTAAATCAAGCCCTCAATCCACCCTGAGCAACATCGTACCATTTCTAAATGTAAGGACAAATTCAGGGCAGCTTCAGTCAAGTCAAGACTGTTCCAAGTTTCTTTATGGATCTTAAAGTCCTTAGTTTCATCAGGCATTGAGCTCCTCTGGGAATACGGCATGCATCAATGGCCTTCTGTTTATGAAGTTCATTTCAATTTCAAGTTGAAAATTTATTGAAGAAAATGAAAATTTGGTGTGTCTAATGACTTTGCTTCATCTCTACTGCCAAATAGCACACCCGAAATTTGTACTTATTCTCCTGGATATTTTTAATGTTTCTTTCATACGGTAAATTCTGTAATTACATTTATAAACATCTTCTAGAGTGTTGAGATGGACCTTAGTTGAACAAAAATATTTGAACTCTATTTTGAAGTTGTTTTAATTCACTAATTAAAAAAATTACCTGTCATGTTTATTGCGCGCACACACACACACAGAGCCAATATTCTGCATCGCCAACACAACAGAACAAGGCTGTGATTCATATGCTGTCTCAGTTACTGGATATGCTGAACTTCTCTTTCAGAGAACTTTTACTAATTGATGAAGATAATAAGAAAACAAACTATTTAAAAAAAAATTAGGTACCCTTCAGACTTGAAGTTGCTTGTCAGAATTTTCAGGATGGGACTATTTTTAAATGGTTCTCATACTTCCCATTTGTTATGTACCTTTCGGTTGTCTAAGTGAACAACAGCTATTTTCAAAATTAATTTAAATATTATAAAACAAAGTTTTCAGTCAGCATTTAAATATTGTTACACAATTTCACCTGATTTACCACTACACTGCTAGTGATTAGGACCTAAGACATATTGATTTAAAATTATTTTATTATAGTTTCTTCCTGTCTCCTGGAAAAAAAGAAAAAAAAAGACCAGCAAGGTCTATTTTTGTTTGGTTTGATTTTTCCTTCCACCTACAGTCATTGCCGAGAGCAGTCCCCACTTCCTGCAATAGCTGACACTTCACATGTCAAAAATCTACCAAGTCCCCAGCCTTCAGCCCAGTGCTGGTTCCAGTGCTCACCTGAGCCTGCTGCAGGTGTTTACTCTGCACAAATCTGTTTAAACAACAGGGGAAATTGTTTCTGCATCTCCATGTATTAGCAGTCCTGGTCCAGAAACATGACATTTGTTTACATTTACTGGATTTGTTACCTAGTGTAACTCGGGAATGTTTACACGGCTGTGTTATTGTTTAAAATAGATAATCCCGCTGCTATAGAACTGCACTATGTCGTTGCAAAGTTGTGCTTACTGCACATCTGTGCTTCCCCACATATGGGCGTTGGTTATTTTTTCCATGTAGGGAGGTGCACGTGCATGCGTGTATGCAATATATAGATATTTTAATATGCGTACATGTATGTACATGAAAGCTGAGCTCTATCTTACTCTAGCAGCCTTTGCCTCCCTTTTTTGCTGTTTTTCTCTCCAGTAAGTGTTCTTGGTTTGGTGAGCTGGTGCTGGATTAGGTTTCTGTTCATAATTTAGTGAAGCCAAGGAGAGGAGGAGATGAGGGACTTAACCTAATGCTGAGCCCCAGTGAACACCTTCTTTGTAAATTCATATCCTAATTTATTTTCTCAGTAGAAGCTCTTTTTTCCTTCAGCAACATAGTTGAAGCCTTTAATGCTCTCATTTACCTTGTGGTTTGGGTGAGAAAGCTGTAATGTTTGCAAGCTCAAATTGGTTTTATTGATAAGAATGGATTTCTAAGAAACTCTTATTGCACCTTAAGTTTTTTCCTACGAGTTTTAAATGCTCTTCTCCAAAATGTTTAGGTGCTGCATGAGCTGGAGTGGTATAACTACACTGACTGTAGTGGGGTTCCTGCAAGGATAAATGTGGTGTCCTTCTTTGCTTCTCTTCTGTGTCCTTCCATATCATTATCCTTTACTGATTAGATTGGTATTGAATTATTGTTAGGTTTGGACTTCATATTTTCTTGATGAAACAAATATCGAAAGGTTATGAGGTCTTTTTATTCCTAGTTTTAGAAATGTTAAGTACAAAAGTAGCCCAGAAAGACAGCTGGCCTGATAGGCAGATGTACAGAAAAAAAAAGTGTTCAGGCTGAAAAATGGAACATTATACAGCCTGTGTGACAAATTCATCTATGTGTAATATAGAATCATGTCTTCTGTGGAAAGCAGAGGTACCTCCTACAAATTTTTACCTGGAAATCTCTTCCGATTGCTGGTTTAGTTTGACTCTACAACCCTTCAAGATGTGTTCTAATATGCAGTCTGTATGTCTTTAATACTCACGTAGCACAAATGCTGGTCTACCCTCTCCTCCTTAGTGCTCTCTGCTCCCTTGTTAAATAATAAGACCATCTACAAACTAATCATAGGGGGGTTTTCCCTTTTTTGGAGAATGCCTTCCTTGCGTTCAGAATTGGTACAGTGCTGGCAGTTCCGCTGTGCCTGTCCTCCAGCACTCTCCTGTCTGGCGTTATTGGGTTCTGTGTAGCCAGTATCTATGCATAGTGTTGGAAGTAATGAAAATTATGATCAGCCACCTGTAATGACAGAGGCAGAAAGAGTGAACAGATTTATGAGCCATTCGTTTGTCACAGGAAACGCCAAAGGTGGTGGCATAGGAAGCTCTCATGTTCTAAATGAACCAAGCCAGCCACTGACAACAGGGAAAAAGAAGAGCTATTTAGCTTTCTTTTTTGGTTATTATTTGAAAAAGAAATAAAAGGAACAGGTGTATGGTTCAGGCTTCCTTTTGGGAAGTTAACAGGACTTATCGTTTCCTTTATTTTGCTGGCACCTTATGAGGCTGTAAATGTGATATATTGGAGTTGACCTAGAATATAATCTGCTGTTGAGTTGTGTGTTTATCCAGTCCAGGTAATTATTTTCTTAAACATTTTTGACATAATATTTCTGAATTGCAAACAAAAGCAAATGATAAACAGATATGTAGAAACTATCTATCATAAAAATCCAATCAGTATTCCTAAACCTCAAGGGTTTCAGCTGTTCAGCCCTAATGCAAGAACACTCAAGGCTATTAGACGTGAGGAGCGAGTAATAGGAAATAGGGAATGAGAAAAAATATGTGGAAACAACTTATATTGTTCTGGATCAGGGTGCAATTCAGATTGCTTGATCACAAATAACTTGCGCGTCTCTCTACATGATGTAAGTTATCAAGCGGAGGCAGTAATTTATTGTTGGTGGTAAGAATATACAGAAGTTATTCCATGTTGAAGATTTGACAACATAATTTCCTTCAGGTTTATATGTGCACACATTTTTGGATGAATACCCAGCAGAGGTGCTTGCATACCGTAATTCTTAGAAGTTTGGTGGTTTATAATGAAAAAAAATTACTGGTTATGATCCCTATTGTACTGCAAAAGCTGATGGCTAAAATTTCTATCGCAGAACGAAATGTTCTGGAGTGCATCAGCAGATAAGAGAATTTTAAATAGGGAGGTGCAGAGAGGAGTCTTAAATTTTTTTGAGTGATATGTTCCAAGAGTAAGAAGTAAAATGTTTCAAAAATAAGCACATCCCTTTTCAGAAAAGTACAGTTAATTTGCTAGAGGGTTCAGCATTACTTGTTAAGAACTAAGGAAAGAATTCAGAACAGACAGTGAAACTTTTCAACTTCCACTGTAGTCTATTAATGTTGTCTCTAGAGTTTATTCCAGACAACATAATGAGAAGTTGTTGTACATTCAAAACATCCATCATACCCATATGCACACAGAGCATATCTTAATTTTGAGTTGTGCTCTTGAGAACTAAAAGAATCTGTTGCCTGAAGACATTCATTAAAATGCTTGCTTTCGCTAGTTTTGGACATATATGGACTCAGGGATAAAGTAGGAGGAGAGTATGGAGCTAGACTCAAATCTATTTTGAACAAAGTAAACTTGAAAAATTTATTTTGTTCAAAAACCACAGATAATGTTACTGTTCCATAATTTGAAAAAATACACAAGTACTCTCTTCTGCTTACACTTGGCAACCACTAATGATTCCTCTGGTGTACGTTAGTTATATGGACTAGTAACAAGTGTCTCCTCTGAAAGCTGTTCAAACAATGTTAAATATTAGTACAAGTATTAGAAATCTGGAATGTTAGCAAATGTGTGATGAAATGTAGGGGTTTTTTTTCCAAAACTGACTATAACAAAAGAGGATGTCCATTGCTCAGTACTTGCAATTTGACTGCATGTACAGGAGCAAGTACAGGTAACTAAACACTTGTAATAACAAGGAGGAGAAAGTTTAACAGAGCTCCAAACCACCACTGCTGGCTTGAGGTACAGGGGATGGCATCTGTGACTTGGCACAGCAAGGACCCGAGGGTTCTGTGGCGACTGCTTAACTGTGAATCTAATGTTGCTATTGAGGTCCAAAGTGTTCCAAATATTGAAGTCAGAAAGTGTTTCTATTTCTTTAGTATATAGAAGGATGGACAGAACAGATATGGGTAACACACAGCATTGCATTGGAGGAGGTGGTCATTGCAAACATGCTGTGTATGGTGTCTACGTAAACGTGCAAATAGAATATTTCAGAAATAAAAACATTTTACATATTCTTTTATTACTACATTTTCAAACTTGCTTTTATGTTGTGAAATCTATTTACGTCCAAGACAGTTTAGTAATAATTAGTAGTTTTCTACAGTTTCTAAAGAAAAATAGTATTTTCTAAGAGGTTTGAAATGCTTATTGAAGGCACAATTTCAATAATGAGTAAATAAATAAGAAATGATTGCTTTGCTAACTGCCTATTGCTGCATGGAGAATTTGAAAAGTCGTCCAACAGTGTGTAAGTCAAGGACATGGAAATGTACTTGACTGTATGCTGTGATCTGTAATATTTTGTGGGGGGTAATTATATGGAGCATTCAGTGTTCTACTTAAGTGTTTTACTTGGTAATTCACAAGTCTTTTTTTCCTTTCTCATGCTTTAAGGAGTTATAAACCAATATTAATTTAGTGTAAAATAATACCACAGTTCAGTGTTAATTGGCATCCCCTCTTATTATTTGCCTCTGTTGTTGCTAATGAAGTAACTGTGTAAGAACAAGGACTTACTAGTAGATCTTTATCTCATCACCCACAGCTGCCTCCTACACAGGTTCCCAAGTCATTACTAATAATTAAAACAACTAATAAATATTAAAGAAGCAAAACAAAAGGAGTACTGGGCAGGATTTTAGTGCAGCGTGGGGAATTGGTTGTTCAGACCTGTAGGCAACTAGAATCCTTTAGCTGTCTCAGTGCAAGAGTGAATGCTTTGCTTCTTCCCAGTCTATAAAACGCTGGCTGTAATAACAGTCTGTCCAATCCGCCTAGGACCTGAACGCGTATATTTTCTTTTATCGGCAAGGATTGTAAGTCTTTGTGTTAACTTTTTGTTAAGCTTGCAGTAAAGTCTTTTTACTAGCGTTTATTAATCTACTGAAGTACAAGTTGCCTGTCATGTTTGTAGGCTAACTATAGAGGAAGAAATGTGTTCTGAAACACTGTTGGAATCTCTGTGATTAAATCTTTAAAGCTGGACTTGCAAAAGGAGACCTGTCTTGCCCACACGTGCAGGTCATGGAGTTGCTGTGTGCAAGTGGGGCCCTTGGACCCTGGTGCCAGCTGGGCAAACACCTTCCTTCCCTTCTTCCCTGGCATTTGTAGGGTTGACAGAGGAGAGGAAATGGGTTTCCAGTCCTCCCTTCGTCACCTCCTAAAGCAATAGTTTCTGCCGTTTTGTGAACAGAGCAAACCATCCTCTTCCCTGGCCACCCTTCCTCTGTTTTATTCTTTTGTGGGGTGAGAGAGCTGCATTAGCTAGCTTAGGGGAAGAGGTGTTACTTATCATGAAGAAAATTCCTGAATTTAAAAGAAGTCTACACGTTTGGAAGGGCTTGTGTCACTTGGTTTTCCCACCTTGGGTGCTGCAAGGAGGCAGGGTCTACTCCTATTCCGTACATAATCCTTTCTCGCTCTCAATCAACAGTGACAAAATTCTCACTCTTCACTCCTTTAAATAAAGTAAATAAAAGCTCAGTAATATTTCAAAAAAATAAGCATAAGAAATATTAAGTTAAAGGGAAAAATACTAAAAAGGAAAAGAAAAACTGTCCCTTTGGAGTGCTAATGTGGTTTGCATTCAAAGAGGAAGTCATTTTTGATTAACAAGGAGGTAATGTTTCCCCACAAGGGCGGGTCGTGGATGATGAATAAATAATGTAATCAAATATTAAATTAACTTTATTTAAAAACCTTATTTGCATGCTACTTTGTAAAAAGCTTATTGATGTAGGATTTTGTTTACTGTTATTGTTCTGAGGCAATTTTGTAATAAATAGAGAAAAGGAGCAGTAATAGCATTCGGTCTTTCAACACAAATGCATATGTATTGATTGTTTCTTTTTCTAACAAATTTGTGAGCTTTTATGCCTTTCAGCATCAGAATTTCTTCAGGAATAATGTTTCTTATCATACCCAAATGTTTCTGAGAGGATGGGGTTGTAGAAATTTTTTTTTGTCCCTTTCTGTGGCTTTACACCACACCAAAGAGAAGCACTAATGTCCAGCTCCTGTCCTGTGCCAAAGGAGAGGAGTGGCTGAAGGACACAGTTTGCACTAGTACAGTGCTCCCCTGGGATTTTGATAAATTACAGCAGCCCATTGACAGGGGCGAGGTTGGGTCAGAGGATCAGTGAGATATAAATGGCCCTGCTCTCTACTGAGCTCCTGCACATGGTATTTAGCCTTGAGGCTTTCCATTGACGGAATGGGAATTTAGTTTTTTGGTAATACATTTAGTCCCCTTTTTGCCTCATCTCCTGTGAAACTGGTCTATTCTGTAATAGGCTTGCAGCAGGAAGGGAAGAGGGTTGTGGTATTCTGCTCTCAGTGTGCAGCATGGTAATATCATGGCATTTTTCTGTGATTTGACTTTTAACACTTCTGCTGTGTGTTAAAATTGCATAACTTTGTCTGGTATGTCTCCTGGAAACTGTATTTCATGGTCCTGTGTGACACCAGGAAGAGTTCATTGATAAAACTTGAGGAGATTTAAAATTATGCTTCTCCAAAGGAGCCCATTGCTTCTGATTAACATAAATTGATTTGATGGAAGTGTTTCTCTAGCACTCTGGCAGGTCACTTGCGTAGTAAATTAAAGACCGAGTTTGCAGGCCCAACAATAATTGAATTTATTTACTAGCTTGTGTTTCTCTTTATGAAGGTGAGCAATGGTTTTCATTACAACCTGTTTGTGTAGCAATATAGCACACCTGCTTTGCAGAAGACAGTCTCGTAAAGTACTCACTTGGATTGTCTTGTCTGTCATTGCAGAGGTCATTGGATCCTGTGCTGTATAAATACAAACAAAAGAGCCAGAGCGTGTAATAAGTCTGGCTTAAATAAAGTAATTAGAACTAGTAGTTGTGGTAGATATGCTAAAGAACAGGATATCACCTGAAATTTTGTGGAAATGCTGAACAATTTTAAAAGGTTTATAAATCTGAAACTATGGCAGATATAATAAACACATCTCGCTACTTAGAGATATTCAAAAGCCTTTATGCTCACAGAAAGCCAGGTCTAAACTGTGCTGCAGAGATCAGTGAAATCTCTGGTATTACACTACATAGCAGAAAACTGGAAGAGATGGTAGGAAGTAAACACCCTCATGCCCGTTTTCATGGCCAAAGTCGTAGCCAGTAACACTGTGAGGTGGCTGTACATTTTCTTGTCTTTGTGTATCCTGCAACCTAACGCTTACCTCTGCAGAATGATCCTTACTGAACCCTTGCTGAACCCTTGCCTCTGGCTTGATACTAACAAATAAACACGTTATCAGGAGTAGAATGGTTATAGGTCAAAGATACTGTGCCAGGATGCAGAAAAAGGGATACAAAAGGGGTACATCTGAAAGTATGGAGGAAGGTAAGGGAAAAACACTGGGAAAACTCAACAAACTATCCCAGAGCAGTGCTGAGTAGCAGAAGCTGGGAGCACTCCCAGGACATCAGTATTTCATAGTATGGGAATCTTTGGGATGTGAACCAGCCTGTACTCTCAGGCAGGTTTTCTGCAGCATGTGGTCCATGTACCCCAATGATAACTACTGCATCTGGTTAATGTCCTTATGAAAGGCATACCACCATGGAGATGAGGATGGTCACAGATGATGTGATTTGTAGAAATTATAGCTTTAATAGAGTATTTCTTGCTCTTTCAAGTTCTGCTTTAATTAGAAAGAAAAGCAGTCTGTACAGTGTAGATGCTATCTCCCGCAGTTACTGGAGCTGTGTATTAACACAGCTGTTGGCTTGTTTCATCTTGCGCTGTCTCTGCTTTGAGTCCTGGGCTGATACTAATCTGCCTGCCTAATCTCCTGGAGCTGGTACTGTAAGGGTAAAGAAAACTTTGTGCTGTGGTTTGTGATTGTGTAATGCAGCAATATATGGACATCCTGTCCACAAGCATGGCCACGATTGCATTAGGAGGAACATAGAAAAGAAACTATTTCAGTTTGTGGTTGAACCTAATTTGCACTCTAACATTGAAATGATTGTGTCTGTAAGGTCATTTTTTCAATTATTTTTTCAATAATTTACTTTCAAGGAATTTTGTTGTTATTTTTTCATATAGTTGAGGCCATACTGGAAATAGGACCTTGGGTCCTATTCCCTGACGCTATTTCTCAACCCTAGATGTATATCTGAAGACTAGGGCCACAATTACAGTTGTACCTTCCCCCTCTATCTTAAAGATATACAAAGGGCGACAAGGTCAAAAATTCTGGCTGCGGTCGTATCTAAAAATAAAGAACCTTGTAGCACAAGTTCTGTCTGATGGCGCTAACATCTGTTGCACTAATTCATAAGCCAAAGCGCCAACAGTTTGCTGCAGAAGTCAAGGGGGGGTTATGTTTATATACACAAGAGTGTATGTATATGCAAGTATGTTTATATACACACAGAGAGGAATGATACATCCATACATATGAAAATAAAACACAGTTTTAAATGGTAGTATCTAATTTGAAAATATGTATCACAATGTGAGATGCATAGCTCAATTTTAGAAATAATTTTAATAAAAGAAATTAAATAAATTAGACCCTAGAGTCCATCTGAACTCTCTCTATATGTGCCTCTTCTTGAAAGGAAAAACATTTTAGACATTCCTAAATTTGCCAGCTGCAGTGTTCTGAGGTTCACCGTGTTCTGCCATTCCCTCCATTCTCCCTCACTCAGCCAGTATGTTGTGAATGTTTTAATGCAGAAATAGCTGTTAAACTGATCCTAAATAATAAATGCAAACTCCTGATGTCATTTCAGAAAAAAAAAAACCAAATCCCTTCTCAATTGCCATCAGTGGAAAAGTTTAGAATAAATCTAAAAATCAACTGTTGCAAGTAATAAAAGGAAGAATTAGTACCGTAGGCTTAAGTGTGAGAAGTGTTTACACCCTCTCTGTCTGAGCAGCTGTGGTCTCCTACAATTAATCGTTTACTATGAAGCCCAGATGAATCATCTTCATTACACATACACGCATTATAGGTATGTTTCTGTGCTTAGGAGCTAATAAACAGCATATATATTAATGCATCCCATGAGTTACTCATCTCAAGTGCATACTGTAGATCTGCTATTTTCTTTAGTGCAAACTAGGAAGATGGAAATTAGTATTGATGATGGGTCAAGCAATGTAACTGCATTTTTTAAATTTCCCTGTTGGGATTGTGCTCTTACTACTTCTGTAGTTCTGAAACATGTAGCAAACTTGAGGACATCTGTGCAGCATAAGTGCCCTTTATAGCCCAACTGGAAAGACTATCTAGTTGAGTTGCATCCCTTCCCTTTACAATGATGTTAATGGAAAGAGTGATAATGACTGCAGCTGGAACAGAAGAGCAAAAGTGCTCAAGTTTGTCTTCTACCTTGGGAACAGTTTCGTTGACATTCCTGGTAGTCAAATTAAGTGACAGATATGGAAGAATTGTCTGAAAGGCTTTGTATATGGAAGTGCTTGCTGCCAGGACCACCGCTGTCGTGAATGATGTTTTGCTGGAGTGGGCCCACAGTATGGCTGAAGGAACAGAATTCCAGTGTTTTGAGGGTCATGTAACATTCAGGTGAATGGACTGGCAGGACTGTATTTCAGAACAGGCACTGACTCAGTAAACAGGTTGCTTCCGGAAGACATGGTAGACGTCGAGGCTTCTCTGCACCTGATTTGGAGCCAGTTTAGATTAGGGCCTAGGTTTCCTAGCATCCTACTAACAGAAATATACTCTGTTCTTTCTGGCTGGTCTTTTTGCAGGAATGTCCTCAAGTTTTCATCTTCCTTCTAAATCAATAGTTGGGAAGGGTGAAACATTTTCATTTTGAGCATATAATCTTTAATAAATTATTGTATTAGGATTTTAATTTTTACCAACATTATGTATAACCTGTTGATGTTTCAGACAGGGTACATACATTCACAGGTAATGTGTATCACAGCTTCATTTTAGAGATGTCTGAATTTGTTCATACATACTCATGACAAATGTGCAATCTGGGCTGAAAGAATGCATCCTAAAGCAATTCCATTGTGCTCGCTTGGGTTTGCCAACAGTAAGTAGGAAAGTTGTTTTGTAAAGTCTCCATCCCATATTTATTTCAAGGTGTACCTTGTGGTTTCAGTTCTTAATGTGCCTTACTTTAGTCACCATGGTCTTGAATTTGCCAAAGGATGTTTGAGAGGACAAAGCAGCGGCTGAACAGTTGTCTTTATTACCTGGGACACATGACCTTGGATCTCCTGCAAAGACTTCTTATAGAAAAGGAAAGCTGCCTTCAGAAACCTTGTAGCAGTCACATCCCATTCCTTTGTACTTGGGAGGGGGCGGGTATGGAGTCTTCTTCTCGCTTTCTGTCTGGCAAAATCAAAGACACTTATATTTATAGTATGCTTCATTCTAGGTGGCAAATTTACTCATTACTAGAAGCATGCAGGCATGTTGTCGTTACCCTCTACTGTTTTAACTACACAGTAAACTTCTGGGCTAATGTAAATATATTTCCAGAAAACCTTTCCCTTATGCAGTGCATTGTGCAAAGGTTGGTTTGTGACAGGATAAAAGATATCAGCCCACCTACTTTCCGTGTCTACAGGAGAGCATTTGGAGTAAAATGCAGTAAAAAGGAATGGCTGATGAAGTTACCTGCCAAATACAGGTGTAGATATCCCTGCCTGAACACAGGAATGTGTTCAAGCATCGCTGCATTTGTTCTATGCTGGACTGGAACAAAAGATTCCTATCTGAGAAAAAGAGTTCCCAGTTCAACAATGTAAAATTTTAATCAAAGCATAAAACGAGCGGTTAAATCAAACAGACCTGAAAACCGGAAAGCTTTGTTTCAGTGTTTGAAGTCTTTTTTGAATAGGTTGGTTCCCTGAAACTGGAAATGATCTATTCCCATGAAAGTTTTTGGTTTTTTGAATGAAGTGGGTTTGTGTTTTTTTGGTTTTTTTTGTTTTTTTTTAAAAAGAAAATAAAAAGGAGTTTATTTCCAGAATTTATCTGTAGTGCAGCTTTTTAGTATACCTTTAAGCAGTAACAAAATTAAAAGTGCAGTAGCATCTTTCAGAAATCTCATCTTGAATACCACTGCAGCACAAGTGTCTGACACAGGGAACAATTCTGCCTCAAAAAAAGGACTCTCTGAAGAGATTAAAGCAGAGAAAAAGAAGTGCTGGATAATTGCCACGCCTTCCTCAGAAATAATGCTGTGCAACCCCTTGAAAAATAAAACTACTTAACGGTTCTTTCACACCTGTAACGATGTTATGTCAGTTGTTCTTTAATAGGTATTATGTCCTATTAATGAGGTCAAAATGCTCAGACAGATGAAGCTCTCCATCATTCCCTTAATTTATCTGATAATGGTTCAATACTGTGGTAAGTGACCAAAGCCCATTTAGGACACCTCTCAGAGTATTGACTCATATACCTGTTGTTAATGATCAACAGTGTAGCCCAGAGGTATCGAACCCCAACAGAAAGTTAATTATTTAGTGTGCAACACATACATATATGTAAGTATAACTGGACTAATCAGGTAAAGGTATATAAAAGACAATAATTTATGAGGGAAATCTTGTAAGAAAGTAGTGAAAATTACTTGGTTGTGACATTGACAAAAGAAAATAACAGCACAAAATATGGAACAAACCAATATTTGTAGGGAAATTAGCGAAGTATGTAAACAAAAGTTTCCCATTTCTAAATTCAGAGGTGGTGAGATTTTTAGAAGGATACAGGTATGATATGATATGATTGATATATTGATCTGATATGTTCCAAAGCAACCAAATGTCTTCTGAACCACACAATGTGGGGACCAAGATCTTTGAGCTCAGGATTCATATCTAAATAGCACAATGCATGACTTCATTATGGTCACATTTCATTAAATTTTACATAACATTTCAAACTGGCAAAATGTCAGAAATATAAGTCTAAAAAATTATGTATTCCTATGAATAGATCAAATAATAAGAAGGAACCTCATGGTCAGTGAACCTCAAATGGTAGACTACATGAAAGATGGGAACAATAAGGCCAATGAATATTAAATGAAACAAATTATAGGAAAGAAAAAATGAAATTAGGAAATTAGTTTTAAAAGGGTATCTGATAAGTTCAGTTTAATAGCCAGCTCTTTTTAAATAATATTACAGGCTTTTCAGTTTGCTCACATCCTAATGCAACCCAGCCTTTTCCATTTTAATCTGTGCTTTGATTCATATTCAGGTATTGTAGCCATCATGATAAGATTAACATAAAAGTAAATAGTATTTAAATTTAAGATGGCTTGGAGGATTTTGTTAATGATGAATGTAATAATCTGAATGTTTCTTGCATCAGTGGTTTAGGAAATGAATACTCTCAATTTCTCTTATAATAAAAATCTCCTCACTCTGTGTTTAGACAGAGGATCCTGAGCTCGGTGTGCCTGGGTACTACAGCAGTGTTTGTCCTGACGTTTACATAGGGTGGATGTGGTATGATTCAGCTTGTAAATGACAACATGTGTTTATAAATGAAAGAAAAATAAAGCCAGTGCAGAATTGTAACCTAGTCTGGAGAATGCTCTAAATTACCTTGGCATATATTCAATAAACTGTGTCTACTAAGTCTGAGCTGTAATTGGCACTTAAGAAATGTTCACAATATGCTATCTCTTCCTGTATTAAGAGAGACCAAAGAGTTGCTAGGTCATTATGTAAAAATTGGTGATTAAGAGCAAACAAATTTCCAGTTAATTTACATGTTCATTGTATATTTAATATTATTTAGGTTTCTGTGTCTTTTTTGTGTCCCTTAAACTTGACCCAAGGGATCCCATATTGTCAAGAGGTATATGTTATAAAATAAGATATATATTTAACTGACTCATTGAACTTTTGTTGTGACTAGTGGTTCTTCCAGCAGTCTTTGCATAAGGGAGAACATTTCTTTTTAAGTAAATAAGGCTCACTACCTTTTAGAGCTGCTGTCATTGAAAAAAATATTAATGCAATGTCTACATTTTTTGATGAGCTCTGTGAGGGCATCTTGTAGCTTTAAATTAAACTGATCAAATAGGGAGTGATATACCCTTCAAAATACTTTGACTGATTTGACTGTAAAGAAAAATAAAGACATTCCATACGGTTATGAGAAACTGATGGCAGGCTAAATTTCAGGATGAAAAGGATTGATGATGTTATCAAAACAGAAATGAAGTTTTCCTTATGGTATTTAGTAATTTATAGAACTATTAATGAAACACCCAACTTTGCAAAAAAGAACGAACAGTGTCACCTTTACTCACTTAGATGTAGCATGCTTACACCTTTATTCACTTAGATGTAGCATAAATCAGGGTTGAAAACTGTACGCACTCCAAGATAAGGTATGGTTTCTCTGATATCTGAGTTTCCCATGGGATTGATGATGTTCCGCTAGAAGCTGATGGGAGACTTGCCATTGATTTAGGTGACAGATGCCTGTATATTTTGCAAATCAATTCCTATATGGAGTTTGCTGCTGATTGGATTTTGTTTTGATTTTTGAGGGATCTTCTTAACTTTCATAGTGGCTTCAAAGGTTTATTCTGTGTGCTCCATTTTGCATCCTCGTATGAATCAATACTAGCTGCTTCTTTTAATTAATATGATGATAAAGTTTTAATATTTTTCCTGTACTGATTGCTTCATTTACTAACAGAATTTAGCCACTTCCAGACCAGCCATTTTAGACAGCCTTGTATTTAATGTTGATGGAAAGTGTGAATAAGGAATGATTTAGTAAACATTGTATATGACTAACATTTTATCTTTCCATGTCCCTTAAATTCTCCCGGAGGTGATTTTCGAGCAGGCTTGCAAAGAGAGAACTAGTTAAAAAATTACAACAGAAAATTTTCACCAGTACGTTTTGGCTCCATGCATTTTTTTCCATAAGCAAAGGAAAA
>VZTO01025120.1:0-15940 GCA_013400615.1 Syrrhaptes paradoxus | reverse complement strand
TATTCAAAGAGGATTGCACGACAACTTCAAAAAAAATTAAACTTACTTCATGGGGCATCCATTAGTTAGCTCCACACTTTTCTAGCAGCAGAGAAGCAGAACTTCAGAAAAGCAGAACTTCAGAACTCAGGGCCTAGTTAACAGGCCATACACGAAAGAAAAGCAAAAGAGACTTTACTGTGAAGTTGCAATTACAAGATTTGGCCTGGGTTCCTTCCACACAGATCGATTTTTCTATGCTCCAAGCTAGTCTTTTCTAAATGACTCTGACTGTGTAACATCCCATTAGTATGGAGACACAAACAGCAAAAAATCCCAGCCAGACCCCACAGTGTTTATATTAACTGCATTAGGAAACAGGGAGAAGAAAAAGAGAAAGCTGTATACATACTGATACAGAAAGAATACACTGAGAAGAGAAAAATCTTTTTTTGACTCTGGGCTTAGAAAGCACAGGCAAAAAACAAAAGTAATAAATAAAAGGCAAATTCCTGGCAGCACAAGGACAGCTCCAAGCTACCCCTTCAAAGAGCAGCAGCTTTCAGTCTCATGCAAAAATCAGTGGTTCTCAAGTTGGTGAGACTGACTACATGAGATAGAGGTCAGATATCAAATTCAAGATCTTTTTCCATATGAATTGTGATGATTTTTACCGATTGATTTTTCACCATGAAAGACTTTTACTATCAATTAGATATGACAGACAGGTTATATGACTTTGTATAACTCCAATGCATGAGAAACCACAAACTCAAAATAACATGCAAAGCTATACTTACCTAGGATAACACCTTGTGCACCTCTATAGTAACTGGGTGTTAAAGTTCTGAACCGCTCCTGACCTGCAGTATCCTAGAAAGCCATTCAGAAAGTTCCATTATTCAGAAATTGAGCAGAATCTTGTTTAGCTCTCACATATTCTGCTTCTAATAAACACACAAAGTAAGATTCAAAGTATATTCAACTACCAGATTAACTCATTTTATACCCTTCCCTGCTGTTTTACTGCACATTAAACTTTGAGATTTTACGTAGTCTGTCCTGGAAAACACCTTTAAACTGTCAGGTGTACTAAATACTCTACATAGCAACAAAACAGCCATTTCTGTGGAAGCATTTGTTCTGCAGCTGGTACAGCAGCAACCCACAAGAAAGCGGCATAGATGCAGTACTAACCAAGACCTTATAACAGCTATCAAAACCTGCAGCAACAAAACTAGCTTCCTAGTATGCAACAGTAATTCTAACCTCTTAATACACTGCTAAATTTTGCCCGAAACATTTAGGTTAAGCAATGCACCCTTTTAAAACCTGTCAAGTACAGACAAGAACAATTTATACAAGGAAGTCTCAGATTAGTGAGGGTTAACTCATTTTATAACTTAAACAATTAATTACCCATTAAAAAAACCCTAGGAATGGCCACATTCACTGCTTTAAAGTCTGACTGATTTCATACCATTTTATTCCTCCTTTTCTCTACTCCTATCTCAACCAGACGTGGCATCAGTGCTGCAAAAGCAGCTCATAGACAACAGAATTGCCCCATTAGCCAGTTGTCCCACAGTTCATTTCACCTTTTGAATGGTTCAGTATTAACCTCCCATGCTTCAACATCACCTTCATATTAAACAGAAAAGGATTCTATACAAACTGTACATTACACACGCCATCACTATTCCTAAAACAAAGCAATACATTAAGAACTTAGGAAAGACTTACCCATATTGCCAGTTTAGCTTTGTTTCCATCAACTGAAATAGTTTTCACCTTGAAGTCCACACCTCAAGAGAAAAAAATATTTTAGTCCTTCAAACATACTATTGCTGTTTTTGAAGGAGAAAGTAAAGAGAAAAGAAAAAGAAATCAAACTCAGAAAACAAGTTGTGTTTTGACAGGAGCAGGAAGAGTAAGTTCTATTAGCTTATGACCCTTGCTCAAAACCCAGGGTTTTGTTGCTGACAGGCTTTTGCAAAAGCCTAAGGGCCTTTTAAGCCCTTGACTCAAAATATTTTATGGAAATAAGGCAATACTACATTTCCTGTATTAAAGACATATTTCAGAACAAATATTCATGTTCATAGTTCAAATGGATTAACTTTCTACTCATTAGTCATACATGTGTTCTCCTTGAGTATGTCTCAAGGAACAACATACTTTCAAAATAAAGCAGGAAGCTGCATTCAGTTAGCTATTTGCTGTTTCCCCATCTCAAACAATCTGACCAAGTCCCATTCAAGGTGATCACATGGAGGTAAACCAATATAGACTTATCTACTACATGATGACTATCCTGTGAGAAATAATGTTAGATGACAGTAATTCCTCTAACAAACATGTCAAATAAGCTTTGGATGATTTGAACACACAGTATGTCTCTTACAGGGATTCCAGCAACATCAGGGGTGCACCAATACCATACCCAGTGACCAAAAAAAACAGACAACACAGTTACAGTTCTCCTGTTGATAAGTCATCTACCTCAACATCTGACAATTCCCTTCTTTTTTTGGTAATACATAGGAACTAGCAGCCCACTGCTTGCCCAAGGAGAAGGAGCCCAAAACGCAAGCTAAGGAAGATGTTAATGACTGCAAATTCAAAGGATATAGCAACACACACAATCATAGAACGGTTAGGGTGGAAAGGACCTTAAACATCATCAAGTTCCAACCCCCCTGCCGTGGGCAGGGACACCCTCCACTAGCTCAGGTTGCTCAAAGCCTCATCCAGCCTGGCCTTGAACCCCTCCAGGGATGGGGCATCCACAGCTTCTCTGGGCAACCTGTTCAGCGTCTCACCACCCTCACAGTGAAAAACTTCTTCCTAATGTCTAGTCTAAATCTGCCCTCTTTCAGCTTATACCCGTTACCCCTTGTCCTATCACTACACTCCCTGATAAAGAGTACCTCCCCAGCTCTCCTGCAGGCCCCATTCAGGTACTAGAAAGCTGCTCGTAGGTCTCCTTTTGGAGCCTTCTTTTCTCCAGGCTTAACAACCCCAATTCTCTCAGCCTGTCTTTGTACTTATATTCCCAAAGCCATGCAGATTACAAACAAGTGCAAACAGCTGACAAAATAATTTAACTTGAAGTCACAGAGGGTATATAGGATGCCTAAAAAACTGCAGACTTACGATTTCACTGCAACTGAGGTTTAAAAGAGCTTTATTTTTAAAAACACACACAATTTTCATCCCATGGTTTCACAGCTTCAGCTCAATAGTGTTCCCTGAAGTGTCAAGTGATTTTCAGACTACATTCTGCACTGGAAGAAGCCCATAATCTTTATTTCAAGCAAAATTTTGCCAAAGTACATTAACTTTTGCAGTAACTGAACAGAACTCCATTTTTTCAGGGACTAAGACTCTTAGCCCCTAACTTAACAGTAATATAATGCTCCAAGCCACAAGGAAGGATCGTACATTATTCTAGGGTCATGTTCACAGAAACAAACAACCACTACTAACTTAAACACCAGTTCTTAGAACTTCACTGAATTCATATAAGACTCCTATGCTACCAAGTTGACTAATTAATTCTAAAGATCATCCTGCTCTGTCAATTTTACAGCACTCAGAGTTACTTTTAGACTAACAGAATCTCTTCTTCCACTGTAACTGCATATTTCTTTTTCTAAAAAAAAAAAATCACCATTGCTCAGCCAGGATGTCCAACAGCTCACAGTGCATTATTTTATCCATTAGCCTGACATGAAAGCCTGAAACTGTAGATATTACAAGTCTATCAGACGCTTAACATGAGAAATCAAAAGTATGTCACAGTAGTTTCAAGAAGGAAAAAACTTTCTTCCCTTAGGACAAATGGGTGTATTTTGAAGCCACAGTATCCTTTTCCCATTCAGTAAAGAGATTCAGTATCTTGTGCCTGCACAGTGCTGCAATTTTCATTTAATGGAATATGCACATACACCTTTATGTTAGCCTTGCTGCTGGCTTAAAGTTAAAAGATAATGTTTTAAATTCTGCACGAACAAGAAACTAAAATAGTGACTAAATCCCGTGTGTTATAGACTGATTATTGAAAAGAAAAGTATGAAAATAAACTAAGAGCACAGCAAAATATATATTTTAAAGTGATCAAGACATGGCAAATATAATTCTAGTAAACAAAGGAGCTCGATACATACAAAAGCCAGTTAACAAAAAAAATATTTTAAATAACCAGGTTTTTATCAGTCTGCCATAAAAAAAAGGACAAACAGAAAAAACACAA
Source organism: Syrrhaptes paradoxus (assembly GCA_013400615.1). Taxonomy (NCBI): domain Eukaryota; kingdom Metazoa; phylum Chordata; class Aves; order Pterocliformes; family Pteroclidae; genus Syrrhaptes; species Syrrhaptes paradoxus. Next base: position 11,706 of record VZTO01025120.1, on the reverse strand, counting down.
GGCTCAAGAAAATCTTGTTGAAGTGAACAAACAGGGTATTTATGTTCCCTAAATACTTCAGTGAAATACAGACATGCTTGTGAAAGAGGTGTCAGTTCTAAGCTTGCAAGAGCAGTGTTTCTACCCTTGACAACAGAAAACTAACAGTGCTTTCCACCATGCCTTGGAAGGCAGCCAGAAGCAAGACAGCACTACTGGACTGTACTCCCGCGTTTCGACACCTACTGCCTCAGCACTACACACTAACATACCCTGGACTTACAGTCTGCAAGGAATAGCTTTGTCACCTTCATGCTGCTCTCACATTTAGACCAGCATGCCATGCTGTATTCACAGCAAGTACAAAACCAGCTAGAGTGTATTATTTGTGTTGCAGGTGACTAACAAGTTGGATAGCTTAGAGTTGGAGGATTCCAAGTGCAAGGAAGGCAAAAAAGTTAAGAGACAATACATTACTTCACTTATGAAATAGGAATTGCACTGAACACTTATCTGGAATCTCTCATACAAAGAGGAAGCAAGTAAGGACAAGCACGAGCGGTAAGGACAACAGAAAATACTGGGGTATATATCGTCTGATAACATGTCATGAAGCCCGGTGAACAAGTTAGCCTCAAGAGAATGCAAGGAGGACAGGAGATCTGCTAGGTCAAATAAAACATGGTTAGTCCAAACTGAAGCTACTGAAGTCAAAGTATTTACTCAAGACAGCTTATTTTTCTGAGAATAACACAAGTTTCTCAAATAGTGCACTGATGTCGGTTTTTGACATTGGTAAAGAGTATTATGCATGAACAGCAGAATGGAAAAAACCCCACAATTAAGAAAAAAAAGCAAATGCCACAATACAGATACCCACACTGAGACTGAACTAGTCTGTTGGTATCCAAAACATCATGAAAGCTAAAGCAGCTATTCTGCACTGACTGCCTGGCCCACACGGATGACATCCCAAGAGACTAATGTGATTTGAAGTATATACAGTGGCAAAACTATTTAGATTAGAATACAAGGTTGCCATCTTCACTACCTGATCTGTTCCATTCCTGTTTCCTTCCACTCTATCCTCCCTCATGAACTGACGTAGGGCTTCTTGCACAAGATCATTTTTTATCAGCAATGAAATGAACAAAAATAAGCCATGTTCCTCCCCGTGGCTGCTCGGTGTTCTACATGGAGCAGAACTCCTATATCTTATGAAAATTAATGAAAAATTGATTAATCTTGACTTCTTAACCAATTACACAGAGCTGGCCAAGACTTCCAAGCTCAAAGAAAAAAAAAAAATATCCAAGTCCTTAGCCAGAACTCTTCCTAGAGAGAAAGTAAAAAAATGCAATTGAAATGCATTGTGTGTAAAAGTCATCTTCTATTCTCCATTACTTATTAATTTGGCACAGAGCTGCATCACATTCTTAGAAATTTCATTTTGCTTCCTTTGACAACCATCTACATAGTGTAACCTGCATTCTGGGTCACTCTCCTCTAGCACAACTGACTTCACTGTTGGTAGGTATCATACCAACAAAGACACACCACTGCTTTTTTTCAAAGTAGTTCTAGATTCCTGACTCTCTTCCATTCTTCTTATGAGTCTACCTGCCAAGGAACTGACTACCAAGTAGGAGAAAAAAGCCACATTGTCATTTCTTCCCTATGGAGTAACAGCAGAAGCCACACAGAGCCCAGTACACTCTAGTATTGTCAGGAGTTGCAAAAGCTAACATCCCCTACTAAAGGGAGTCTTAAGTCTCCTTAAGATAGTTACCAAGTATCATATTACATAGAACACACGTTCTGGACAGCAATACTACTATGCAAAATAGCTATCAAGTTGTTTGAACTGTAGGAGACATAACAGTAGCTCCTACATTTCCATTTTAGCCTGAAATGCTGGCAAACAGCAAACTCCAGGTTGTTCCACTAGAGTTTTCACTGCCCATACCTATGACTTTCAACTTCACACTAAAAAGTGGCAATTATACCCATTTGCTTAGCCAAGGATATATTTTTGCATAAAGGGGACAACTACAGTTCAGCACAGCCAATGAGTGCTGCATGCTACAACTGTGTCCACATCATTCTTTCCCTATAGAGAAGCAGACATGTCTGAACTTCACTACCGGTTAGACAAGTCTGAACAAACTACAATTCTGTACTGAAAGTGGCAAAAGTTTTTCTAAGGTAGCATCAGCATGTACTTACCAATCGTTGCTGCAAGTTCGGGGTCAAATGTATCATCTGTGAACCGCAGCAGAAGGCTGATAGGGAGGGGGGGAAAAAAAGGAAGAGTTACTATGGTTGCATCATATCCAAAGCTTGCCAGAAGCCTATAAATTACAAGTCTGAAAGTAACAGCAAGATCACATAGCTAAATAAAAACAGATCTATTTTTTCTATAATTTCTCTACCACAAAAAGCAAAGAAGGGAACACGAAAATAATACAGCAGACATGCTCTGCTAGAAGAGCCCAGGCCTCTTCTCTGCATGTATTACCCTGTATGTCTCTTTGAAAACAAAGTACCACACAAGTTGGCAAATCAGTTGCCTGAACAGTCACACAGTCTGATTCTCAAAGCATTTTACTTCTAACTTGATCTATTTTTGTGCTCTCAGAATTCAGTACAAAAGTAAGATTTTTGTTTGTTTCCTATTGCCTCACGCAGTATTTCTGTAAGCTTGAGAAGAAAATTCCACATCAGCTTTTCACCTCAGAAATAACTCCTTGAACTGGGCATCCGCTGGAACAGTAAGGACTACACCCACCAGAAACAAAGACACAGAAGTTGAAGAGTACAATTAGCTCACCACTGGTTTACCATTGTGTATCTTTTGGTATGCAAGGACTTTCACACACACACAGCACTTTCCCCTATCCTGACAGATATGTTTGCTACAAATAGAAGAACTGCTACAACCAAGATTCCCCAGCATATCACACTATAGTAGTATGATCCCTTGAAGAAGTGCCCCTAACGCCACTGTACATGTGCCAAATGTTTTTGCAAGAGACAAGGACTCAGCATAGAGTTTTTAAAATCACCAGTCTTATGCATCTGTGGCAAGTATATATTACCATGTGGCAGACAGCTGTTTGCTATGTCTGATAGCTTCTATTCATTTCCAGGCCAGAGAAACAAAACANGAATAGTTAAAATAAAAAAAAAAAGAAATTGATAGCACATAGGTTTTTATTGGTATATTCAGATGGCTGTACCAAGATGCTATTTCAGGACAGCTATTTTTAGTTACAACCAAAACCTGTTTCACTCAAAACAAAATACGGAACCCTCATACTGCTACTAGAATAGAAGCACCAGTTTAGAAGTCTTGAGTGCTAAGCCCAGACAACTTCTACTTTCCCCACCTTTCTTTCATATAGATATCCTCTTCTACAAACTACAGCACATTTACAGGAACCAGGTTTAAGACAGCATTTGGATCAGAATTCAGGACTCCAACCACTTACTACACCATGCTAATACAAGTTTAGCATCTGACCTTTTCTAGTCAACGAATAGGTACCTGACACAAATTCAGGAATAGTTCAATATTAAGTTCCTGTACCTGAACAGCTGTAGTGTTATCACTTCATAGCAACTTTATTTCCTTTACATAAAGTCTTTTTTAACAACTTCTCTGATGTGAAAAAATAAGCATATAAGTAGGTATACAAAAATACTATGCATACTATGTCTCAAGAAAAATTCTTCCATGTGGCCACATTTAAAAGAGATGACTGCAACTGAAAGAAATTTGCTCAGCTCACCTCTGTCATCAGAGGCCTACTGTACCAGATTATCAATTCCAGTAACTAACTCAAAGCAGTGACTGACAGATTTTTAACAAATGAGGGGTTTTTTTCCCAATTAGCAACTTAGATCATATTTAGGGTCATAGTAGAAGACTCAGATTATTGCCACAAAAGCATTAAATCGAACGTGTCTAGCATGCTACACTCCCACATGCCTTCCTGCATTTGTATCCCACTTTATTAAGATCTATGGCACTAACAAAAAAAAAAAGTTGAAGAAAATAATTACTAAAAGACAAAAAAAGGTAGCTTAGACAAAAGCCATGAAAAGGGGGATGAAGGGAAGGAAATCAACCTCAAAGTACTTGAGAAAGAGTGTAATTACTTAGCAGAAGAACCAGTGGTAGAAGCACTTCACTGCCTACCTTACACACCCCTGGTCCTCCTACACCCAGCGCTGGGTAACACGTACCCATTACGTACCGGATTGACCCCAAAGTGCTATGACAGCGCACAAGCACACCCCTCTTCACACGACACAAGGCTGCACAGCACACAGGGAGGCCCAGCTTCCCCTGGCCAGGCCGGCAGAGCTCTGCTTCGCCCCTTTCCAACTGGGTCAGGCAGACACCAGCCTCCCCTCCCTGCCGCGGGGCCGGCGGCGGGCTGCGGAGAAGCAGACAGCCCACAGCAGGCCGAGAAGGGCGGGGAGGTTCCCCCCCGCGGGGCCTAGCTCTCCTCAGGGCACGCCGCACCCAGGCCGGCAGCCACCAGGCCTGACCGGCGCCCCGCGTCGCAGCGAGAGAGGCTTGGGGACGCCCGCGCCCCCTCACCTGGACTTGCCGACGCCGCTCTCGCCAATGATAAGAATCTTCAGGGTAGTCAGCACGTCCTCGTCCATCCCGCCAGCGCGGCCTGGCCTTGCCTAGCCCGGCCCGACGCCGACCGACTCCCAGCGCAACCTACAGCAGCACCGCCCGCGCCTGCGCGCCCCGCCGCCCCTTTTCACTTGCCCCCTCGCCGCCGACTCTGCGCATGCGCCGCGGCCGCCTCAGCTGTGCCAGCGGCGGGGGCAGAGGGAGGAAAACACCCCGCCCGGCGCTTAGCGCATGCGCAGAGGGGCGCGAGCCAGCTGCCCGGGGTTTGTTGACAGCGGGCGGGGAAGAGTCCACCCGTGCTGCCGGTGTGCGCGTGCGCACTGGGGCGTTGTCCGGGGGCGCTTGCGCGGTGGGGCGCGAGCCTGGGCGGGGCCCGAACCTGGGCGGGGACCGGGTATGGGAGCGTCGCTGGGGTCCGCGCCGGTGCTGTCCGGGGTGGGGGGATCTCCTGGGAGGGGACCTCGGGCAGGAGAGGGCCTGGGGGTGCGCAGCGGCAGCGGGCCAGCTCCCTGTGCTGAAGCAGAGCGAGCAGCCACAGCTAGTCAGGAACCCACCGCCAGAGAAGGGGCCTGGTTTGGTTACAAACCCGCTGCAGGTGTACTGGCGAGACTGTGGTGATTTCTGTCGGAACGCTGGCTGCAGAGGGCTCAGCTCTCCCAGCACAGCCCTGGTTTTGCTGGGCAGTTGCCTTCAGCTGGTCGCAGGGTCAGCAGAGGGGCTGTTCTCTGTTCGTGTAGAAAACATCTCTGGTGCCTCAGCCTTTCCGCTGTTAGGATCTGCTCCCCTGCCTCTTACCTCAGAAACTGACGCCCAGGATGAGCACAATAATTATCCTATTAAATTATGGAGGCGTGTTCTATAATTAAAAGTGCAAACGGCTGGCTGTGTTTATACCAGGACTGTGCCTGTTTGTTGGTAATAATCTGAGATTTGTTGAAGGTGTGACTGACTTCTCATGGTTTGGATCATGCTTTCCAGCCTTACAAGAAAGCTGCTAAGGATACTGAATCCTGTGAAGTCAGAGAGTATTTGTATTCTGGGATTTGATTTTTTTCTGTTGCAGCCGTAGAATCAAACTCTTCAATATGGATATCATTCCTGATTCGGATTATAATTCTATACCTTACACAGAATGAAGCATGGACTAGGATGGCATTCAGATCCTTGACCTTAATGATGAGCAGATGCAAGAAAGGAGGCAAAACCTGCCCTAAATCCATATTGTCCTCCTCCAGGTGGAACTATGTAGTGTTCTTGCTCTGGGATTGGATCTGGCTGCTGTAGTTTGCTGTCTGTGTATCTATTTTGACTCCCAAAAGCCAGACCATGATGTGCATTTTTAATCCCAATTACAGGAGCCAGTGGTAGTGGATAATTAAGGAGCTCAGACCTAGCTCCTTCAAAATAAGGCTATTATTTATTCACTGAAAGATGTACAGCACTGAGAGAAACATATGTACTTGTTATCCTATCAAGCTTTTGTAGGGTTTCTTCAGTGAAGCCATCTCTGAGTTGAGAGGGACATCTAGCCTGCTGTAGTTCAAGGTTGTCTGTCTGTTCTCTTGTGTGCTCTTCACTACTCATCAGGAGACCTTGGTTACTTGTGACAGCTAACCCAATTTCTTTCTTTAATGAGGCTGGACATTTTATTTTTATTTTTATCATTTACTATCCCATTTGATCCTGACCTCAGATGTGGGAGGGTCAAGCATTAACAGCTTGGTTAGCCATCCCTGGTAACTGGTCTTCCTAGAAGAACACTGGAAATCTTTTCACTGCATTTTTTTATGCTATTCTGTTTCCTCTTTATTTCATGCCAGTGAGCTCTTTGAATTTCTGGCAGAATAGCACCAAGCAGATCAACTTGTCCGCAAATAATATTTATAAATAATTATGTGTATACTTTCCTTGTTCTTCGTACACTGCTAAGGGAAGCAGTCTGATGGTAGAAAACTAGCATAACTGGTTCCAAGTCAACTCCCCACCATATGTGGAGATGTATATAGAGAGAGATTAAATTTGCACTTCAACCAGAGTTTCTCCTCTTGTCTTTACAGTCTTGCATGAAGGCTACCTAGTTCCCGGCCTGATTCATGGCTCAGAGAAGTAGAAAAATGTCGTCTCCACCTCAGCTAGTGTAAATGTATGCCATCAGTGTTCCTGAGGTTTTGATTCCTTCAGGGATGTGACAAAAAAGGGAAAACATCTTAACAATGATAGCTCCTGTAACCATATTTTCAGCATCAAAATTCTCTGTCCATTGTGTTACAGACTTGACTATATCCTGAAAACAGGTCATTAGGACTGAGTAACTGTCATTACCTTTCTCAAAAGATGGGGAGTTATNCAAAATTCTCTGTCCATTGTGTTACAGACTTGACTATATCCTTGACCGTGAAAACAGGTCATTAGGGCTGAGTAACTGTCATTACCTTTCTCAAAAGATGGGGAGTTATTTACAGTCCCTCCCTTGGGGCTGAGATTTATAATGAAAGGACCACTTCACGTACCCTCAGGGGATCCTAGACCAGCTGCAGAGTGCAATGCCCTCAGACAGTCATTGAGAGTAAGTAACGGCAAGAAGGACCTGCATCCCATTTGTTCCTGAACCTTAGCAGCAGAGATGAGTGTGTCAGTAATGCCTCAGCAACCTGAGAGAGAACCTGAAACAAACCAGAAAGGGTTCCCTCAGTCTCATCTGTGTCCGAAAGACACCTGGGAGCCTTTGGTAAATTCACTTGATCCATCAGCCTTGGCTACCACAGCTTAAACATGGGGGTGGTGGTATTTGCTGTAGAAGACTGCAGAAACAGCAAGGGCTGACATGCCAGGGGAGCTGAGGGTGTGTGTTTTCCCTGCTGCACTGCCCAGCTTAGCATGCGCTGTGAAACTCAGGAGAGTGGCCACATAACTGCACGGCTATCCTCTTCTTTCTCCCTTCACCAGTGCCATCACAAGTAAAACCAGGACTTGAAATGTATAGGTTCTGTTTAGGTTGTTTAGGTCCACAAAATTCTCAGGAGGATACACATCTCCAGATGTAAAAGTCCTTAATTCATTGGTACTTTCAAAGATTTTCTCAGTTAAGCCAACTAAGCACAATGTCCAGCAGAAACTGAGCAGTTCAGCCACTTCAGAGGGTAGCTGACAGCAATCTACAGGTCTCATTTGCAAGGACTAATCCTGCTCTCCCATTTCCAGATTGTGAGGCTGACCCATATGTTGTTGTGGCAGTGAGTCAGGAGTTATGATTCACAATGAAACAAGCCTGATCGCTAAGCTCAGTCCCTCCTAGCAGAAATGACACACATACACATGCTCATTCTTTTTGTCTTCTTCATGCAGTAATTTACAAAGTTTGTAAAAGCTGACTATGGGCATGAGTGTCAGATTCAGGGAGGTTCCTTTCCTGTGTGACGTCCTTAAACACAGTCAGCACATGAGTATGNGTTCTGTTTAGGTTGTTTAGGTCCACAAAATTCTCAGGAGGATACACATCTCCAGATGTAAAAGTCCTTAATTCATTGGTACTTTCAAAGATTTTCTCAGTTAAGCCAACTAAGCACAATGTCCAGCAGAAACTGAGCAGTTCAGCCACTTCAGAGGGTAGCTGACAGCAATCTACAGGTCTCATTTGCAAGGACTAATCCTGCTCTCCCATTTCCAGATTGTGAGGCTGACCCATATGTTGTTGTGGCAGTGAGTCAGGAGTTATGATTCACAATGAAACAAGCCTGATCGCTAAGCTCACCAGTCCCTCCTAGCAGAAATGACACACATACACAAGCTCATTCTTTTTTTCTTCTTCATGCAGTAATTTACAAAGTTTTAAAAGCTGACTATGGGCATGAGTGTCAGATTCAGGGAGGTTCCTTTCCTGTGTGACGTCCTTAAACACAGTCAGCACATGAGTATGATTTCATGTGCAGCAAATAACAGCAAGGAGTAAAAATGCTGCAACAGTCCCAGAACTCAAGCAAGGAATTCTCTGGAGACCACGCTGCAATGTAAATGCTCCTGCTGTGGCTGGCCAGCCCTTTCCTAAAGAATCCAACCTATTTTTATAAAGCAATTACGTAATAATGTTTCTCTCCCAGCTCCAACAGCAGCCAGAGCTGGGCACTCCCATCTGTTTGTCCTCTCGGTGCCTGTTTGGTTTCTGTGAACAGTAGGGGAGGTTTAAGCCTATAAGTACATTAGCTCTGGGCAATTAAAATACACCACTTAGAGCCAACAGCGTTTCAAAAAGTGGACTACACACAGAGTTGGGGCTGTAACAGACAGGAGTCAGCTGTCTGGGGAAGAACAAGAAAAACAGTGTTTCAGCCACTCGAAAAGCTATGCTGTATGTGAGAGTGATATACCAGTATTTTGCAGAGAAAAAGACCATGTATTTTAAAGATAATTAACTTGAGTCTTCCATAATGATCATGAGTAGATTCCTGATTTGGTGCTAGAACAATTTACTTGATAAAGATAATATGGAAAACTTAATTGCATGCTTTGAAACATTGTTTTGCTAGATACTAGGTGTAACACTCGAGAGACATCACATCTTACTTCTTTGCTGGACAATGCTGAAAAAGGCTATCTACCTCCTACTTATTGGAAAATGCTGAAAAAGGCTCCTACTTAAGTTGAATTTTGTTCAGATAAATTGATTATACATTTAATCCCAGCTATTGCAAGCAGCAGTCTTAAAAATGACAGTTTATTTTTCTGCATAGTGTCATGAGCCTTTAAACCAAGGACAACTTTTAAGACTGGATGACCTTTTATTTATTTTTATTTTATTTATTTATTTTTATTTATTATTTTTAAGATGTCTCTAAGGCAACCATTGAAATATGTAGACAATAATGGTACAGAAGTAGATTCCCATTTAGGGTTGCCAGATTCCTTACAAAACATTAATTACACTTTAAATCATGAGAAAACCGCTTTGATCGTTGGAGTATATGTAATTGTCTGCAGCATGTCAACAATGAAAGGGGTGGAACAACACTTTTCAAAGGGTGCAGTAAGAACAACAAAGTTTGGATGTTAAAGTTTTCCCACAGTTGCACTTCATGTGCACTTCATGAGCGTACTGATCAGTGGGTACTGTGAATTGTTTTTTTTTTCATGACAAGCAGATTTGTATTCAGTGCAGCACAATACACAATATATTTACCACTGAGATCATAAGACAGAAAAAATAAAATCACAGAATATTTGACAGACCAGGTTGCTATGAAGTGTTTCATCTGGGTCTTAATGAAATAAAAAGTAGTACATTTCTAAAGCTTACTGTTTCCACCTTGGTTCCTCAAACACCACTTTAGGATTTGCTTTGGACTTCCTGTGTTGGTGGGAGAGCTAAGAATGTGTTTTTTAAGTAAACTTATTAAAGTAGACACGGTTGGCATGCATCTGTGTGCAGTACCTTTCTGCTTTAGCAAAATCTGTATTTCTGACAAGGAAGGCAGCGCTGGTTCCTTCTCAGAAGTCAGCAGTTCTGAAAGAACTTGTCCCATTTGCAAAGAAGGTGTACTTTAAATTATCACTTCAGGGGAAACAAATTGGGAATGATTTTGCATTTAATAATGAACATATCCATTTCTCCTTCTCCAGTTGCTTTCAATACTTATGGTGGTTAATGTGAAGGGCAGAAGGGGAGGGATAACCCCTTCCCTACTGTGTGACCATCTTATCCATAATCCTCTCAGAAGGGATAACATACCTCATCTAGCCTTAGGTTGCATGTGCCTGCAGGATTAGCTGTTAGAACGGGATGGAGTGGATTAAGTAACCACTGTCATGAGCATCTCGCCCGTTGCACAACATCGTGTGAAGCAATCCTGATGAATCTGGTGGGAGAAGGATGGAGACACAACATCAAGGCAGGGGGTTGCCAAGTAAGCCAAACAACAACCTGAATTAAATCTATAACAATCATTGGAAGAAATGCATGCAGAAATGTGAATTCAAATGGGGGAGGATGAAGGGCCACTATGGCAACCAGTTTTATCAGGTCAGAGCAAAGTCCATCTGTCACCAGTGTCAGTGAGTAGCTTTGCCTGGGCAACAGCATGCAACCAGGACAAGCATTTATCAATACTTGCCCAGAATGTTACTGCAGACTTCAGCAGTTTGTGACCCAGGACTTTTTGAGCCCATAGTGATGGTGTCTTCACATGTAATAGCTGTATTTCTCTTCAATAACAGCTGTATTTTTCTTAACAGAAGAAATTTTCTCATCCATGTATTTTTGAACCCAAAATGACGTGTCATCTAGGGCCTCCTATGACAAAGAAGTTGTATAGCTTAACTATATATATATCCCTCTTTTTGTTTTATACTTTCCACATTTTGGAGTGGTCACAGCCAGGACAGAGCTCTTCATTATGAATCCACTTTTAGGATATTTTTTAAACAGAAACACTGAATAGGTGAGCTTGGAAGGACAGAATTTCTTGCATTTTAATTGTGCCCATTGCCACTTGTCCTGGCACTGCTAAGAAGAATCTGGCTCCATCTTCTCTACTCCCTCCCATCAGGTATTGATACACATTGTAAGATCCACCCTGAGCTTTCTCTTCTCCAGACTGAACAATGCTAGCTCTCTCAGTTTCTCTTTCTATGACAGTTTCTCCCAGGATGAATTACTTTTCACTTACATATGCTGAATTCTGTCTTGCCATTTTATCTCCCAGTGTCTCAGTAGTACAAGATCCTTGCAACCCTTCTTCAGTCCTCATCTTCACTCTCCTGAATGATTCTGCAGCAGCAGAATCAAACTATGGCCCCTCCTGTTATCCTCATTCAGAAAGGTACCTGGTACATCACAGGCCTCAGCACACATCTCCCATCTCAGATGCCACTTATGAATCCCCGCTCCCTTTAACTCCTGTCCCTTGATTTCTGTCTTTTAACCAGTTATTTGTCCACGTGGAGATCTTCTCTCTACATCTCCGGCAGCTTAGTTTTCTTTATGATCTTTGATGAAGGTTCTTGTTGAACACCTATTGAATGCAAAGTAGAATGCATCCGCTGGATGATGGCTTCTTGAGAACCCTGAGGTGTTTGTGAGG
>VZTO01025119.1:1428-35540 GCA_013400615.1 Syrrhaptes paradoxus | reverse complement strand
ACTTATGGATCTCTATATGCAGCATGGTGGAGTCAGAGGTTTGAACCGGGATTAGCAACCACCAGAACAGCAGATGCTGGCACAAGAAAGATGGGCAGCAGAAAATGGCAGAAGGACACTGAAATTGTCTCCTGCAAGGCTAAAGTGCCCGTCTCAGGACTGTAGCTAAATGCTTTGATGAAGGTATTTGGAGTTTAGAAAATACTTTGATCACAACAGTGTCTTGGTCAACACAGCACTGAAACACCAGTCTTTCTTCTGAAAGGACAGAAGAGCTACAGCTTATGGAAGCTTGAACCTACCCTTTCTACAGGAGCCATAGCTCCCACTCTGCAGGAGGACTTTGGGTGATCTCTCTCCTTATTCTTGCACCAGGCTGCTACACAGTCAGAAGTACAATATACAAAAAGAGAAGGAAGAGAGGGACTCTGGTTGCCTTTCAACATCAAGGGATGGTTTTGTGAGCCTTGGAGATTGTATACAGCTTCATACAAGTCTGACTATACGGAGCAAATGGATCTCCTTGGATGAGTTCACTTTCTTCTTTGAACCTCATACTGTCTTAAAAATGTAAGAAGTGCCTGACTGGATTGGACCAACGGTCCATCTAGCAATGCATTCTGTCTCCAACAGCTGCAACTAGAAAGGCTATTTTGGGAGAACATGAGTCTTGCACTGCTCCAGCATGTCTGCTGTATTAAGGATGATGGAGGACACATTCCTGCCTGGTAATTCTGCATCCATTTATGGACAAGTGGTCTCATGAATTTGTCTAAATGCTTTTCAACTGCTGATACCATCTGCTTCTACAACTTGAGAGTGCAGGTGCTCAGGCATAAATTGCTTTCTGTTAACATGGATACCTAACTTCCATTTAAGTGGCACTTATAATGCTTATTTTGTAAAAAAAAAAAAAATCTGCCAAAGGGCTTGACCGAAAGCCCTTGCTGCAGAAAACAAAAAGGGAAATTGTTATAAAGTTTTCAACTCCCTGTGACCATACCAGTTGCCTTTCAAATGAAGCTTAATGTGTCATATATGATATCCACTTCTTTCACATTATGCAGTCAATGTTATTGTGTATTTTTGAATTTTTCACAAAAATATTCAATGAGGGTGAATGTTCAAGTAGCCAGCTTCATTCCAGTAGTGAATTGTTAGAGGTCACGGCAGGGAGGAAAACAGAAGAGCAATACACCTGGGCCTACAAGAAGCAATGGCAGACCAGGGAGGGAACATGATATTACAACTTCTTCCACAAAATCTCTACTTGGGAAGCTCTACAGAAGCAAAGGCACTGCGAGATAAATCATCTGTAAATGCAATGTGTATCACTGAAACAGTGTTTCTACAGAAGTAGAAAAGAATCAAGAGAATCAATACTACTACATTGTAATTCAGTCAATTAATTACATATCTGTTGGGAAAATATTATTTAATCTTCATTTCAGAAAAACTGATCAATTCAAGTAACAATAGTACCACTTGAAAGCCTATCCTGAATTGTGACCCGGAAATTGGCCAGGATCCTCCTACTACTTTTTGTCTCTATATGTAAATTATCCATTCAGCCTTTGAATTTATTCTACATCATCTAGTATTGGTCCACTGTTTGGTCTTTTCCTCCTATGAAATTAGTCAGACTAGGTTTATGTCCATAAAATCTTACTGGGAAAAGAAGGATTAAACTGTACAGCACCTATACATTATAAAATAATGCTTAGTTTTAAAATAAAACCTACTTGCTAGCTTATACAATACTACCGCTTCACTTGAACCACAGAACTTCAATACATTACAGAAAATTTTGGTTAGAAATTACTATCTACCCAGCTTTTCCATTCTTAGATTTTTCCATGTGAAACAGCTTTCCAGTCTATACTGGTAAGAATCCCTTTCCTCGTGAAGTTGTACTAACAATCTTCCAAAAATATTAGCAGGGGATTCATAGCAACTGTTGATATGACTCAAAATTATTTAGTAGAGATCTTAGCAACCTTCTGTTAAGATACATTGTACACACCCTCCCCCACTTAGCAAAATCCCACAATATGGCAAGAAAGACTTGTATGTCTAAGAATAGCTACCTACACGCATTTTTCAAGATGACTAAGCCATAATGATTTAAATCCTCCCTACCACAGTTTCGGCAAGATGTGTCTCTAGACCACTATATCAATGTGTTCTGTTCAGAGTTTTGAATCTTTCTCCTTTTTTAAATCACACCATTAACATCCCTGACATTTTAGAAATAATGTTTATTGATTTTTCTGTTAACACTGCTATAAATTAAGCGAGGTAACGGGCAGGATTATTGAAGTACGATAAAGAATATGTCTTCCAGAATCTTAACCACATATTGAAAAAGAGCAAATTCTGGATTAATATAGAAATAGTGCACCTTTGTGCTGTTATTTGGGAAGTTTAGGTTTGGTTGACTACTTTTTATATGACAAAATGGACACAGAGCAGAGATAGTATTACAAATGCCTGCTAAGTATCAAACAACAGAAGAAAAAACTTCATTCAGACGAAATTGAGGAAAAAAATGTTGAGCAAAAATCAGACACAGGAGAATTACTTACCACTTATTATTCTGAAAGTTAAGATCAGTACTTTGTGGGACAGAGTTGCTAATTCATCTTTTTTGTAGTAGAAGTGCTACCAGTCAATGGAAACAGCTTTATTCATTGTGGATGAGAACTCAAAAAAGGGCTGAACAGTCTGCACCTCATAATGCATGAACAATGCAGAAGAAAAACAGGAGAATTACCTTCAGTTCTGACTTGACTAGCACTGGTATCAACAGTCCACACCTTTTTGTTTTAAGAGTTATACAAGCTGAGCCTTTAAGCTATGAGTTGAAGTACTGTGAAGGATCTTTTAATGGACCACCACTTAGACATCAGCTTCCTAGGAGAGCAGTTCACCACTGACCTACATGGTATTCTGAGGTGGGAATGCTTCAGTTTCCCCTGTTAAAGATGTTCTACCTTGTATACATTTTAATAAATACCCATCAAGGCAAAGAAAGGATGAAAAGTGACTAGTGCTTTCACCCATTTTCCACTACCCTATTTTTAAACAACTTTCAGAAGGTGCCTGGGAAATCAATGGGTNAGATGGGGATGCACTCTTGATCAGGGTTTGTACAGATAGGACAAGCAGTAACAGTTTTAAGCTGAAAGAGGGGAGATGTAGATTAGATATTAGGAAGAAATGTTTCCCTGTGAGGGCGGTGAGGCAGTGGCCCAGGTTGCCCAGAGAAGTTGTGGATGCTCCATCCCTGGAGGTGTTCAAGGCCAGGCTGGATAAGGCTTTGAGAAACCTGGTCTAGTGGAAGGGGTCCCCCTGCCCATGGCATTGGAACTTGATGATCTTTAAGATCCCTTCCAACCCAAACCATTCATTGACTCTGTGATTCTAATAAGTGACTGCACACACCACCAATCAAGTACCAGTTCATACTCTCTGAAGAAACCATGGATGTGGAGACTACATAATTGTCTTGGTCCTTGATGCAAGTACTTCAAAACAGGTTTGGAGTACCTAGCCACACCAAGATAAAAATTCATGCACTGCCAATGCCTATCCCACACCCATTCTAACAAAAAAGGGTTTCAGTCTTGTAGACTGTAACCTCAACAAATTTTCATAGACAGTTATCTTATAGCTGGAAAAAATGTAAACATGGATCACTAAGACAGCTGAGCATCTCTATTCAGTTTTTTATTTGTATTTTTAAATAGTTCCATTTGAAATTTTGCCCATTAGACATACATTAAAATTTTCAAAGCAACAGCAAAAAAATTACTGCTGTATGCAATAATGCATATGGCTTATATGGAAGTGTGTATATAATATTTGGTGAAGTTATTATGCTCATGATAACCAGGCCATAATTGGGAAAAGCAGGTTTCTAAAATTTAGAGGACAGAACCTGATATACTCAGGTACTTATAGCCTCTGTATATCCAACTTCTACAGCCAGGACCTAATACCACGCAGTCTGAAGACAGAAGTTCTAGCTATAACCATATTAGTTACCTTCTGCTGCTTCACATCTCCCATCCATATCAGCAGAGATTTCCAAAATGATAAAAGGTAAAATGTAGCCTTTACAGATTAATCACACTTTCGTTATCCTTGCTTTTTAAATTCCCAATTGTTAAATCATGCACTACCATGTTATAAAATATGTTGACCTCTATAATCAGGAAGATTTATCTCCCTTTGTTTCATTTCTGTTCTCTACACTCTGTTTTTTGTTGTTGAACCTTTTTCCTATACTTGTGGTGTTTTCTTTTTGAATTGCCTCAGCATTTAGCATTTAACCATGGCACTTTTGAACTGATGCCAACTTAAGCACATTATACCTGGATCTTCATGTAGTGGATCTGCTGTTCAACTGCCCTGTTTCAGCTGGGACGGAGTTACCTTTCTTCACAGTAGCGAGTGAAGGACTTTCCAGCTTCTCTGCTATGCCAGTGTCTGCAGGGGCAGGAGAAGCTGGGAGGGAGCACAGCCCAGTGACTAGCCCAGGATTTGACCTTAGCTTTAGGACTGAGACCCAAATTGGGCAATGGTCTATTCCATATCATGTATGTCATGTCCAGTATAGAGATGAGGCTCTGTCTGTGTCTTCCTCTGGGTCACCCCTCTCTCAGGGTCATCTCAGTCTTTCACACACTTGGGCTTTTTCTCCATTCTGGGATTGCAGTTTTGGGATTCTCCCTGTTCCGGGATCATTAGCCAGGAATGGGCTGAGCCTTGGTCATCAGGTGGTGAGCAGTATCACTGTGCTTCACTCATTTGTATATTTGTATATATTACTATTATTATTATTATCGTCATTTTCAATGTTATTATAGTTTAGTTATTAAATTGTTCTTATCTCAACCCTTGAGTGTCTTTTCCCTTTACCCCTTTAATTGTCTCTTCCATCCCCGGGAGGGTGGACAGAGGAGGGTGAGCAAGCGGTTGTGGTGTTCACTACCAGCCAGGGTCAAAACCACAACAACAAAGGACCATTATGTTTGTGCTGTTTTACACCATGCCACTATGTATTTACCTAAAACTGTACTGGACTTCTCTGCCGAGTATCAGAGTACATGTGAGAGAAATATGTGTCTCTCTTGCAGCCATCCATCACCATGATGACTTACTTCATCACTCTTTTGTCTAGACTTTTATTCCCTTTACTGTAACTTTCTTTCAGCTGGATACATTTGACAGAGTTTTTGGAGACTGCATCTTCGTTTAGTTTTTCACTATTGATTGAAATGTCTCCAGGACCCTTAGCATTATTTTTACATTAATTGTATTTGCAACTTCTCTCAGTCTGACATATCTGCCTTTTTTCTCCCCCCACTCTTTTCCAAATGTCTAGATGTCTTATTTGGGCTTAAGGCTGATATATAACTGGCTTAATAAGTACCTTTAAAAAGCAATGCAGCCAGGAAAAATACCAGGGCTGGCAGCCGGAGGAGCCCAGAAGGTTACCCAGCATGGTGGTATGGGCGATGCAGGGCTGGGATTCCATCCTAAATCAAACTGAACAGGAAAATCCAACTGAGGGACAACTGACGAAAGCTCTGTTTGTCTGCAGTTCAGGAAAGGCTACAAAGACTTGGAAGGGAGCTTCTTGTAAAGTGTATACTTCCAGAATCCATTCATTCAAAAAGGTGAAGAGACATTCTTTTGTTCAGAATGTGAAGAGAGATAATACAGGATGTCTTCAAAAGCACTCACCAAGTTACAAGAAACCTATTCAGGAGACGGGCATGCAATGTCAGCAATTCTATTTCTGACTCTTTGTAAAAGGGAGCTAAAATCACAGTTGGCAACAGTTCCGAAATGCAACAGTAATCCATAAATACTCCTTAATTTTCCTGTCATTCCACAATTAAGCTACTTCCAGCTCACACAGATCTTACCAGGTGTGCTAAATTGATGTCATTATAAGCCATCAGGAAATACCCACAGAGACCTGTAGCAACATTTAGAAGTTTTGTTAAACAGCTGTGTGTTATAATTGATTTGTATTATTTAAAACAGGCAAAGCAAGTTATTGCTGGATGTAGAAAAGGGATGACTGAAGACTCCAGGGAGATTTAACTCAGAAGAAAGCCAATCATAAGAACTTCATTTGAGCATTTTAAGGTTATTACTAGAGGAAGTGCAATTAAATCATCACCATTTAACAATTATCATTATAAAATACTACGCAACCCTATCATATTAATTTATTTACGACAAGGAAACTAGTTGACTTCTGCTTTTTTAGAATAAAAGTAAACTAGTAAGTAAAAACATTTGAAGACGCTTTTTCTGCAAATGAGTGTGACTTTCCACACTAATCAAAAGTAACTAAAAAAGTTCAAATTTTACCTAAAATTTGGGCTTGGCAATGTAATTGCCAATGTAATTGCCAAAAAGCTCTATTCTTTGGAGTTTAGGCAACATCTCAGTTCCTGATCTTAGATATATTTTACCATAGAGAGTATAAGCCAAAATATAATTGTATCAAAAATGTGTATGGGCATGGTACCTACATTTCATAAAATACACAAAATTTAAGTCCTAAATGATTACTGTAAGATCCTGGATCTGTGAGAAAAAAAAAAAAAAAAGTAGTATGACTTTCTTTTCCTAATCTGACAACTATTGAATCAAATGCAAAATCAGCTCCAGTTAAACGTTAAGCAACATTATGTGTGCATAGTGACAGACACAATTTTTCTTCCCAATGGTGGATGGCTTGTAGAATTGAAAATTTGTGTCTGTTTTAGAGAAAACTCCTAAACCTTTTCCCTCTGCTGTTCATGCATACAGAGAGTTCAAGCCTGATTTGGTGAGTCTGCCCAGTGACTTGCATTATACGATCTGCACCCCTGCAGGCAAAGCCTAACCCACATAACAAAATGGGTCAGCAGAAAAGGAAGAAGAAACTCTGCATTTCAGTTCAGAGCCCCAACTCATTTGAGGGGGAAAAGCCTAACTCTTGTTTTGATCTGAGCCTTGCAGGCTATTGCTTACCGTATGTTTCTATTATCTTTTGTAATTCCTTTGAGAATATGCTGGTTTTTACTGCTGTTTTATATTTGGACTGGCATATGCATCTCTCAGTTTACAAGGGGAAGTGTTTGTTGCACCAGTGGTTTCTGTCTCTGAAAATACGGTAGTGTTGACACTGCTAATTGTACTGGTGCTTTCCCCTGCTCTGATTCAGTCCCAGAGATGTACACTTCCACAGACCATGCATTCTTTTGTCTTCTTATCATTTGACTGAATGACCATAAGCAAATACATCCTCACTGCCTGGTGTCTTTCTTCTTTCATCTAAAATTAAAACTGAACTGTAGTCCTCTTAAAGCTGCTTTCCTGAAGGCTCTCTCTCACGTCCCTGCAGAACAGCACATTTCCAACCCAGGAATGCAGCTGGGGCCTTTGGACCAAGTTCAATCCTGAAGTAAAGCAGGCTAAACTCACTGAAATCAGTGGAATTCAACAGCCTTGAGCCAAAGGTACACGGTCTTCAGGTAGAAGGCATACATACAAATGGCACAGAAAAAAAAGTAATTCCAAATTACGTATGGGATTGACAGAGGATCTTAAATTCTCTGGCTTCTGCTACCTGCCACCAGTTCCAATATTGTCCTATCAGCCTGAGGTACAGTCTATATTACTCTCAGATAAACAGTTTAACTTTGCTTGTAACCTCCACAGTTATTAGATGCAGGACAGTTTTGCTTTACTGTTCCTTAAGAGGCAAAAAAATCCCTGGGTGGGAGTGACCTGGTTTTCCTTTTGGTTTCTACCACTCTGATTTTACACATTCCAAACACATTGTTTATGCTTTATTCTCAGTAGTATTGCATTATGATTTATTACCCATACAGAGCTGTAGGCTCTTGCGGTTCTTTGCAGATGAGTAGAAAGAGACTCTGCTTTCTACAGAGGAGCTTGAACACGGCTTCAGGCCACAGCATAATGTGAGAGCACATGAGGCACACCACCTCTAGATTGCACATACCAGTTTCTCCTGTACATTTTTGCAGGTGGGAATATAAACTATCTGCAAGCCAGAACAGCTCAGCTGGGAAATACCAGAGATGTCAGCCCCAAAAGATACCTAGCATCTGACCGCAGGCTTACTGGTCTCTGTCTACTAGGAATGCAAGGAGGTGGCGGCAGTGAAGACAAAGTTAATTGAATCCTCTGCCTCTCTACGCAGAAACAGTCATGATTTAGCTACTAATCTGAAACTTCTAATGAAAAAATCTTTCTTGTGCAGAAAATCAGTTATCTGCAACCATATGACATTATTTTATCAGAACCTAATTTTTCTCATCTTCATTCCGCAGTAGGTAAGTCAGGTAATTAATACTTTACATAAAAACATGTATTATGGAATTCAAACATGCACAGTAAACATCAGAAAACCAATGCTTGTTAGGTTCTCAGGGAGCTATTATAATATAAATAACAGTCCCTGGCGGCAAAAACACAAATGCTGCTTGTGTTCCTATGACTGAGTACCATCTACAAATAGGCATCCTGTAATTACATTGTATGAGTTGAACTAAGGAAACACCTGTAGAATTCAGTTGAGGTTACACCCCTGTTGTGCCAGCTGCTGTGGTAAGAGACCTGCGTACCTGAGAACAGCTAAAATCAAAAAGTCAAGGAAGGAAAGGGGAGGAACTAGTATCTTTGTCTGGTGATAAAAAATTCACAACTGGAGAGTTTCCATTCTTTGTCCAAACTTGCCCTGGAAGCATGGAGCCGAGGGAAGAAATCAGAGCAACCAACTCAGCTCTGAATCATATCTCACTCTTCCTTGAACAAGTGTGACTGCTTTCAGGAGAGCCATCGTCACAAGTCTGGGAACGATTGCTGAAGTGATCTGGTGACTTTAAAAACATTTTAAATAAAAGTGATTTGAACAGCTCAGAAAGCAGGCGGTGATATCACAATTTACTGATCTGCTTCCTCTTGTAAAACACAGCATTTATTAACCACTGATTCTTAAGTACATTAGTCAGCAATAACTTATTACTTGATTGAGAGACCAATTTTCTCTCCTTCAATCCTGAGGATTTCAAGTCTATTTGAAATTGAAAATTATACAGTCTCATTAATAGACAATCTGTGAAATGTTACACTAATTTTTTTACTTACATAGCTAAGTCTATGTTTGTATTTACCCAAACCCATGATCACTCAGAATTTGCCTGAAGTTTCCAGGCTTAGCTTTTATTTTAAAGTGTTTAAATGAGAGATACTATCACATTAAGTTTTACATGCTGAACACCTATGTATTCTTTAAAATCTAGGACTAAACTTATTGTTTCTAACTGGCTCAGTGTTCAGGAGGGGAATAAGGCCATTGGGGATTCAGACATTTATTGCATTCATCAATTTTGTAAAGGACCAGTGGTTCCTCACCTGCTGTGTAATAGTGTCCCAGGGCCCCTCCAGCAGACGAGCCTGGTAGCATGCATGAACACTTCTCCATATTTCATCCAGAGTTAAAGGTCTTCCATCTGGGGGGGAAGGAGGAACAACCAGCCACAGTCAAAGCAGAACAGCAAAAGTGAATCTGAAAATACTGATTATCTGGAAGCAGATGGAAAAAATAACAGCAAAAAGTGACTGGGCCAATTCTGGCCCCGTAACTCCAAAATAGCATTGCTCAAATCCCGACTGAAGGTGCACATAAAACTATCCTAAATTGCCTGTTCAGCTTTCTTCTCTGTCACCTCAGAGTAAAAGCTTACTGTTCTGGTTGTCAGGTGTGAAGTTAAAATAATTTTGTAAAACAATGCATAGGTAAGATAAATGTAAAACCACAAAATATCATGAACAGTTATCTCATGTAAATACATGCAATTCATAGTGAGAAAGTAGAAAAAATCTAAGGAACAAAATTCTGCAGACAAAAATTTACTGCATTTTAGTAACCCACATGCCTATAATTTTTTCTTGATCTCTATTTATATAGCATTGTTGCATCAGGTTTTCAGCTGTGATGACAGAATTATGCCAAGATATAGTGTCAGACACTTAGAAAATAAGTATGTCAATTTTTCCTGAATATTTGTTTCTGGCAAACAGCAATAGAATATTTTTATATACTTTCAATAAGTAGCTTCATCTTGGCATTTATTAGGTATCAGAAGACATTATCCTGTGATAAATAGTTTTATTATACTGACATTTTCATGTCTGTAAAATGAACAAGATTTATTCACCTAATTAATACTTGAATGCCATGTTTAGATATAAGTTAAAACCAGCTGCCTACAACCTCTTTTTCTTATTTTCTGCACATATTTATGAAAAAGTACTGAACTTATACAAGCACTATACAGCAGAACCATGTGGCAAATAAAGTATTTGAGTGGGTATTAACTAGCTATACTATGCCATCTTCACAAATGTGAAACTTGTAAGACGGTCAAGCCCTCTGTCTTATGATGGCAGATGCCAGAGCTGTGCTGGAGATGGTCTAACATTCGCTAAGAAATTTGTTACAAGAGTATACGTTAACTTTAGAAGGATGTATTTATGCTGAGATCATCTGTGTGCAGGTAATATGAAATGCCATGCATAGTGAAATTTTCTGTTTTCTACTGAACTTGCAAACGCAATCCAGAGAAAGTCCAAATGTAAAAATCTAGAACACCATACGTTCTAATGCAGAATTTGATTTTTCACTCTAGATTTCATTCTGTACACCTTTTTTGTATCTGTTAATTTTTGTAGTAACACTTGAGCAAATTCAGATCGTACATATGGAATGAATTGCTCTGACTATAGCCATTAATCTCATTTACAGAAACAATCAAATTTTGAAGCATTAATCATATGATAGTTAAAACTGGCTTTTGTCTTTACCTCATGGATTTTATTACTTCATATATGAGAAGCAGTATATCCTCCATCATATTTCTGTATAGATTTGTTTTCATTTAACAGAAAAATATAAACACATCCAGACCGAAAGGTTTACTTCACCTTGGAGTGAGATCACAGACAGCAAGATACTTAAATAGTTAATATAGAATAATTGCAATGTTCCGCACAGGAACAAAAAATTGATCTGGGCATTCCAATTATGCACTTAAATACTGAAATATGCTTGGATGTAAATTTCCCTACATTTTGAATTTTATTCACTATTTTAATATATTTCACTAAGCTTTAAATGAGTTTGAATTAAGTGTGTTTTTTAACCTGAGTAAGATTTCATACACGTTTCCAAGTGTCCTGTTCCTGTAAATTGTCATTTAACTGACTGGCTCAGAAGATGGGAGGCCAGATGCAGCAGGAAAGAACAAGTTACCAATACTTTTTAAATGGATGTGAGGTTCACCTACATAGCTTGGAACTGCAAGACCCTTGCAAAAGGAGAGAGAGCAGATGGGCAGTTTCCCCATCCTCTTTTGTGGGATGAAGACCTGAAAGTCTACTAAAAGAGTTTTCTCTCAAAATAAATAAATAAAAATAAATAAATAAATAAAAGAAAATAAAAGAAAACGAAACAACTACACTAAGATCTTAAAATGACTGATAGAAGGACTCATTTCAGGTAATCTGGCTAGAGGTGTGTTTTATATTTTAAAGCTACTCAGTTTGTGTGGTCGCCTGCTTAGGATGCTACAAGTGAATCCATTTTATTTGTGAGCTCCCAGATTTCCACAAAACACACATCTGTATTCTTCGGGCACTTTTAGACCCCTTTTACCAGCATTCACATGTTTAGCAGCCCTGTTACATATTCTTGCAGCCCACTGAGACATCAAATACGCAGCTGGACTGATAGAGCAGTCTGTAATTGTTACTGCTAGCAACAAGGGGCCACTGTGAGTATCTCCTTTATTCCTGTGATGGAGCTGAACTCAAAAAGTTCATCCAGAAAAGAAAAAAACAGGCAACAGCAGCATCAAGCCAAGAGAAGTGGCAGGAGAGGGAGGTAGAGGCTTCAGATTTGCTCGGCAGTACATTTACTCATCATCCACCCACGACACAGCTGCCAAGGTGCTTGCAGCTTCGCCCAAGTCTTATCCCAAGTCTAGCTGGGAGCGGGTGTGCACACAAAAGTGGAAGTCTGCAGTTATATATACGTTTTGTATAATTCAGCTGTCATGGGTTAAGCAGAGGAGAGGTAATTTTTTTTCTTTCTTCCTTCTCTTCATAAATAGTTAGCAAGAAGCTATGTTTTGGATTCCTGCTCAGGAGAAAACTGATAAGAAAGAACGTTTATAGTTATTGCTAGGATACCCTCAAGGACAAATACATTCAGCCTCTCTCCTCTCCACAGACAGAGCGGGAGGGGGGAGAGACAGTCAGGCTTCTAGCTTGGAATTTGCTTTTAGGTTAAGATTGAGAAGCAGACTGACCAATTATTCCATCCCATGCATGTCATACCCAGTATATAGATGAGGACCCTTCCAGGAGATCGCTCTCTCTTTCACTTCCCTTGGGCTCTGGATCATCTCGCTTCGGGTACCCGCATTCACTCTCCCAAGGCCTTTTACCCCCCACAGATGCCATTAGCTCTTGGCCCGGGACACTCGTTATCTCCGTTCCGTGAGTTGCGGGATCCTCCCTCTCCAGGGGGATCATTAGCTGTTTTTCTTTCCCCTGCCTTGGTCAGCTCTCGGCCTGGGACGCTTGGGCTGTTATCTCCGTTCCCTGAGTGCCTCCGGGAGCGGTGCACCCCCCCTTTTTTGGGGGGAATCGGGAGTGCGGTTTCTGGGGATCATTAGCTGGCAACAGGCCGAGCCTTTTGGGGGGGGGGGGCAGTATCATTGTGTATCACCCATTCTCTCCCTCCTCCAGGGTCATTGGCCAGGAGTGGGCTGGGCCTTTGGTCATCAGGTGGGGAGGGGCAGTATCATTGTGTATCACATTGCATATTTGTATATAGTATTATTTCCAATATTATTGTAGTTTAGTTATTAAATTGTCCTTATCTCAACCCACGAGTCCTCTTTGCCATTTACCTCTTTAATTCTCTCCCCTATCATTGGGTGGGGGCAAGGACTGTGTGAGCAGGTGTGTGTAGTTCGGCCCCCAGCCAAGGGCCAACCCGCCACACAGCTCATTAAATAATTACACAGAGCAAAAGGAAACAGCCGCTTGTGGGTCATGCCAGATTTACTGTACTTTTGTCAGAAGCTCTGCGTCTCTGTCATGTCACCAGTCTGGCACACGACACATCATCAGCTCACCAGTACTAAACCCAGGCTACACGAAATACAGACTCTTACACAATTATCTTTACACCTGTCCAGCAAGAGCCAAAAGAGCCTGAGAAGTAACCAACTAAGATTTTTGTTGAGAGAAAGGAGATAAAGGATGGGAGTCAAGAGCTCTGAAGTATGGGTTCTGTCTCTGCCATTAACTAACGAGGGGCTCAAATCAACCAGTCCATCTGCCTTAACAGTCAGGCAAGAACAACTACAGCCTTTCTATCACAAACTCAGATTTTTATTATTTAAACTCTCTAGACTATAACAAACTTTCCTGAGAAAAGCTTCTTGATGGTCCACTTGGGGTTAACTTCTTTATGTCACCACAAATAAGAAATAGTTAAGAAGCAGATGGCTGAGAGCCCCCTCACAGAAGCAAGGTGTGGCATTAAGATGACATATGAGTTGCATCTCCCAGATAAGTTGGCACCTAAATTTCTGCAAAGAACAGAAATTCTTTAGGCGTACAGATTTCACATGCATTTTCAGAAAAAAAAATAATCTGTTTTCTTGATGTTCACTGAGGACTTTTAATAATTTACTACATTTCTAATTAAAGGCTATTTGACACTTTGGTGAAATGGCACACAAATTGTTTTGAGGCTTCATTCTGGCATACTTTCCAAAGAAATATTAGGTTTTTGTAGTCTTAAGAAATCTCTGCCACAAAAGAAAAAACACCCTTAACAGCTTATGAGAATATCTGTTTTTACAAATTATTCAATTTTACTTATGTCCAAAGTTATGATAAAACTAGTTCATATGAGACACAAGCTTAAGAGGGGCTATTTTTCTGAGAAAGGACATAGTGGTTACATGCTTCTGAGTTCAGGGAGCAAGACTGTGTTCTGGAAAGTGCATCACTCAGGTCCAGTACGGTTATTGATACAGAAAGTCATGCCTTCAGGGCTGGAGGCAGTTACATTGTCTTACAAGCTCCCTTTTTCTAACCACTGATGAGCATATTTTTTATTGGCAGGGATCTATATGTCAGAGCTAGCCCTATTTTGAGCAGTCAACTTGAAAATCCCATTCCTTCTCTCTTTTCTACGGAAGTTAGGCTGCAGTCCTTATTGACTTCCATCAATTCTTTCCTTTCAGTGCTTAGCCAGCATTCATGATTCTTCCTCCACCTTTGTAGGAAAAAATAAGAAAAGTGTGAGACATGCCATTATTTTCTTGACACGCAGGATGATTCTTGAATGATGCCTGTGTCCACCTTTGATTCTGTTGTTGGTACCTCAATGTGCAAGAGGTTTTTGAATGTATGGATTCAGACGAAGACAGTTCAGGAAAAGACCAAAGTTCCTTTACATCTTAAAGACTAGGAAAAGGAGAAAACACTCTGCTGATTAAAGAAAGCTTACTGGACCTAGCCCAGCCCATCTGGCTGGTGCTAGCATTGAAGGGGAAGGCTAATTGCCTATACCATCTGTCTCTAAGAGGGCTAATTGCTGACACCAGATACCAGCAGGGGTTCCTGCATTTCAGCTACCTATTTGGTAATCTCATAAGCCAGCGAAAGAAAGGAGGACTCCATTTCTGAAAGGTATTGTATGCATAAGACTGATGTTGGAGAAATAATACCTAGTTCTCTGGGTCTCTGAGGTACTGAAGACCACTGCAGTAGGTCTGAATTTAGGAATATATGCCACGTGGGAAGCGCCACTGCCATGAGGTAGTGAAAAATGTTTGTTACATATATATGTGTAGCCTAAAAATGTCTTGTATTCTATAATGTTCCCAAACACCTTTCCAGATAGAGTCTTCATATTTAATTGTTATTTTCAGGTGAAGCATTTGTCTTTGCACAGAACAAGATCTTCCCTGTAAATCTATACCAGACTACAAAAAAAAAAAAAGCTTAGATGCCTCTCAAAATGCTTTAGTTCTGTTGCAATTAAAACTTCACTTACCTTACAGTACCTTACATATCAAACTTGTCAGCAAAAAAAAGAGGTCTAAAGATGAATTATTTTATCTAATTTAGACAGCAGCCAAGAGAAGGATACAAAGCAACTTTTGTCCTTCTGCTGTAACATCTGAGCACAACCACTAGCAGAAAGGAGTGAAAAACAGATGTCCTTACTAACACAAGCACCTGAAGATGCCAACTGCAGTGAATACGGCAGGAAAAATCTCCTCTTCTTTTGGAAGCCTTTTCCTAGGAGCAACTCCAAGAGACCAAGCGGTCAATGAAAACTGGACTCACATAGAATGGATGAAAGGCAAAATCTAATTGTTCTAGAAAAATTTTTGAAGAGTCTATTTGGAAGAGCACAGATTTGAACAGGCTGGCACCCGTTGCTATTATAACATACAAAGTGGGGAACTGAATACTGCAAAACAAGAAAAAATACTCAGTCAGGTGGGCAGAAGAATTATTCTTTCCTGGACAGGCCTCGAGGTATAATAGCCACTAAACATACTACCAGAGAGGAAGCAGAGTTTTGAATTCAAACTCTGTGCCCTACTGCTGGGGAAGACATGACAGGGCAGGGTTTTGGAAACACTAGAAGGATTGTACCTCACCTTCACCTCCTGCAACAAGCTCTAATTAACATGAGGATGAGTATGGACAGGATTCAAGGGAAACCATGAACAGCCCACAAGAGACTTGCGAGGAACTGATTCTGTTACTTAATCTACAAATAATGGCAGGAGTTTAGACTGGGAAATTGATGTAGGTCTCAGAAGAAGATTCTTCCCTGATTATTTCAGACAAGGATTGCAGTGAATATTACTAGTTGTCTGAGAAACAAGGTAAGGAGCCTATCACATGAAGACTATTACCTCAAAGGAAAAAAATCTCAGGGCATTACCTAGAATTTTCCTCTTACCAGGTTCAGGACAAGACAAAAGATACTTGCTCAGGTATCTCAAGTGATTGTGAGTGACTGTCATCTGCACGTTCTTGAAAACCCCATGTTGGGACCTTCAGACAACATGGCAGGCACAGGCAGGCAAGTAACTTGCAGAGATGACAGAATTTCTCATTTTCAAAAGTAAGCTATCCAGAATTAAAATCAGAGAATACTAGCTATAAACACTATTGGAAAAGTACTTATTGTCAGCATTTTGTATCCTTCTCTCTTCAAAAGTCAGAGAATGTTAAATGTTAAAAGACAATGTTAAGTGCTGAAGAGAACCCAGGTGATGTTAGGAATTATCTAAAAAAAGTCCCTGTTTTCCATTGTGAAAGGTTCCAAATAAGTGTTTTAAAACATAATTGTACTTGTAGGAACAATTACAGTTTTGTACTGCAAGGGGAGCTGTTGGCACATAATACTATGATTGTGCATTAGATCATCCACCCGCTTCTGTAATATCCACTTCCAGCTATAAGGAGTCATGTTTCAACACCTCCGATTCCCTGATGCTGACAAGCTAAACAACTTGTTTTGTCTCTGGGAGCTCTTCTCTGATGATTAACTGCTTATGGTGAATACTAATTATATAAAAGTACAGCACAGGAGAAAGAGTGTCCTATTTCCTCTACCTGCATCTCCATCCTCTTCTGTAGAGACTGCACTATTAATTCGGCTAAAACTAAGATGACATTTTTCAGGACCACAAATAGGTTAATCTGTCTCTTACAGAAAAACTTTATCTTCCCGTCTTCACAATAAGTTTAAAGGCAAAACGCTGCACATTTGTAAAGGCCAGTAACAATTCCAGAAATAAATTTGCAGCAGGATGTGTGCAAATGAGTTCTGTTGGCAGTAAAGGCTGAGCAATGTCCCCAATTCCCCATGTCCCAGTTTGAAAATTTACCCCAAATTATCCATTCCTGAAACTGCACCTCAGACTAAAATCTTTTCACCAGGGAGTCTATGGGAATTTGTTCTTCAATTTGAAATCTAAAGTGCNTCATCCACCCGCTTCTGTAATATCCACTTCCAGCTATAAGGAGTCATGTTTCAACACCTCCGATTCCCTGATGCTGACAAGCTAAACAACTTGTTTTGTCTCTGGGAGCTCTTCTCTGATGATTAACTGCTTATGGTGAATACTAATTATATAAAAGTACAGCACAGGAGAAAGAGTGTCCTATTTCCTCTACCTGCATCTCCATCCTCTTCTGTAGAGACTGCACTATTAATTCGGCTAAAACTAAGATGACATTTTTCAGGACCACAAATAGGTTAATCTGTCTCTTACAGAAAAACTTTATCTTCCCGTCTTCACAATAAGTTTAAAGGCAAAACGCTGCACATTTGTAAAGGCCAGTAACAATTCCAGAAATAAATTTGCAGCAGGATGTGTGCAAATGAGTTCTGTTGGCAGTAAAGGCTGAGCAATGTCCCCAATTCCCCATGTCCCAGTTTGAAAATTTACCCCAAATTATCCATTCCTGAAACTGCACCTCAGACTAAAATCTTTTCACCAGGGAGTCTATGGGAATTTGTTCTTCAATTTGAAATCTAAAGTGCCTTTTAAAACGCTAACACTGCAAAATTAGAAACCATTAAACAATATAAGGCAGAGTGATTAAATCTACCAAACACATTCAAAGCAGCTTAAGCTACTTTTTAATTAAAAAGGAAAAGATATCACTGGCAACATTCAGACATCCTTATCTAGATAAAGTTAGCAGATTATTCAAAACACAAAAGATGCTGATGCTACTATGCAGAAGACTGAATTAAATGACTTGAAGATTTCAATCCCTCCACCCTAGGTACACAGTCTTCGGGCAGAGAGGAACAGAGCACAGCCAGTGCTGCAGTGTGATTGCTCTATGTTTGCTGATTAAATAAGTGACACTAACAGCGGCCTTGGAGGGAGGCTGTGTGTTCCTCCTTCCTTCCTGACAGGATGGTGAGTGAAATCACAGTGGCTAAAGCGATTGAGTAATGGGTAACAAGATGTATATATCAGGGAGGGAAGAAGACCAGTTAGTGTTTCAAGAGACAATTTTACTAGATAGAAAAAGGCAATATCTTATTGTTTGTTTGGGTTTTTTTAAGCAGCAAATTTAAATAGAAAACAGCATACACTTTTACAGGCACATTTAAAGCCCAGTCTTGTGGCTCAAATTCAGGCTCCAAAGAAACAGACACAGTTCTGCTTGAAGCACTGTAATTACGTCCACTTATTTTATAGCCAAATTCAAACCTGCAGCTTTAAGTTTTTGTATTCATTAAAAAAAAAAAAAAAAGAACAAGAAAAATGACTAGCAATTTTCGTCAACCACAGGCAGGATGCCAGGAGCCAAGGATCAACCTCCTTCAGGCTGAGATGATATCATCTGCTCCAAGGTCCTGAAGCTCTGTGTCGGGAGTATTACAAAATTTACTGGTGAACAGCCTCATCTCTTACTTTCTTATTACATACGAGCATTACTCTGTTCCTCAATTTAACACAAAATCCATGTTTTTAACATCTATTGCATCCAACATATTTTTATTCTTCCCTTTGTCTAACAGATTGGTCTTACCTAAAAAGCATGCCCTGAAGTAAAGCACAGGTACTTGGTAGCTGCTGGAGTACAAGACATGATATTCATAACGAATCACTTCTGTTGAACAAACTACGGCTACTTGAGAATCATCCAAAGGCTCCTAAAACAACAAATGCGAACACAGTAACACATCAACTTTTGTATTTGTGTCAAGGGAAAAGTAATTACTACTATTGTAATAAATTCAATATACAGAACAGAAATAATGGCAATCGCCCCCTTCACAGCACTACTCATTTGAAATCCCAAAGGAATTTCTCAATAGTAGCAAGAAAATCACAGAAGTACAAAACCTACAAAGACATCTTACAGACTTACTTTCACAAACTGTGAACTGTACGTTAGCATTTGCACAATTGAGGTCTTTCTATGTGCAGGCTGCTTTTGTAAGCAAAAGACAAAAGCTCTCTAAAATCTTTATGGCACAATAACTGGTAAAATAAGGTGACTACAGCTGCATTTCTCCTCATTATCTTTAGTACAGACCATTTAAAAAGTGTATCCTTAAATAATCTGGTTTTGCTTGCCAAAAAACAAATCAAATGTATCCATCAAAAAATTCCCTGTTCTCCTTTCGCTAAAGGCTTTCTGCCGGACCTTGTTTTTGCTAATAATACTTCTAGAACTGAGACAAGTTTTCCTGTTAATGTATATTTCAGGTGTAAAGCTAGTAAAGTTTATTGTAGATTTCAAATAAATCTGAAAAGATGGAACTTATTGCATTGAGATATACCCCAGTTGCAGCACAAATTTCCTAACATTTCAAATTAATATCCAAACTGTGCTAAGCACCCAGTTGATTTGACTTTTCTAAAAATTGCAAATACTCAACATCTCTGAAAACTGAACCACTAAATTAATAATGCAATTAAGATTGAACGTTAGAACAAACTTTCCAAGAAGACACCATAGGTGTGGACTTGTTCGGTTTTCAAACCCTCAAATTTACATGCATGAACTAAGCAACCATAATGCCCCACAGGTTGGGTGTGTATTTCACAACTTGACTATTGCCAAGCAACTGTGAATATTGGCTTACTGTCTCTGCCCAAGCAAAATGAAAAAGACTGAACCAAAAGGAAAGACCAGCATCCTTTGAACACCATGCTGGTTTTAACACTCAAGAAATTTAAAGTTATTTTGTATTTTTATGTCATATCCTTAACCCAACTCAGCCATGAATCAATCTATGAAGAGATATAAGAACTGAAAACTATAAGAGGAATGACACACAAAATATTTTCAGGTTTTTTCTATTGCCCACATAAAAGTGATTTCCCCTAAATTTAGCATATTAGACAACCAGATGCTGCTGAGGCATATGGGCAAAAGTTCATGAACGGAGAGCCCAGACCTTAGGAAGCTATACTCCAAGATGCTGTAAATACATTTTTGGGCATTAAAGGAGAAAATAATAGAAGCTCACAGAACAGAAGGTGTCTGCGAAATTCTAGACAGCTGTAGGAATGGTTGATTTTAGCTTATCGGGAAACAGATATATAAAGCACTGAAAGGCAACGTTAAAGAAAGTTATTTCAGTGTTAACCTAGTTTTAAAAACTGTATGTGAAGGGATACTAAAGACAACATGCTAGAAGGGACAGTGGTGACTGTATCTGACTTCGCGGGCCAGGGAAGGTTAAGTATCCTGTGTGCTCAGTCCCCATGCAAATGTGTAACAGACTAAGAAGGCCAGTTCTTTTCTTACATACACATACCATACTCCCCGATCAGATGTGTATTACAGATTAGAAATAATCCCTCATGGAAAGCAGGAGTTTCTTCTCTATAGTAAACTGAACTTTATTGAAAATGGATCCATTCTCAGTGCTTTAGTGAGAATAGTAAAAGAAAGAACAGGAGCAGCATGTGGTAAAAGAAAACAAAAAAGAACTACAGATTGGCTTTCAAGTTTGCAGGGGTGGAAAACAGAGAGTTAATCTCCAAAACTGAACCTACATTAAAATTTACAACCTCTTGGAATCAAAATCATACTGCTTTACAGACATTGATGTTTCACCAGACATTATGGCCCTGCCTACTGCTTAGTCACTAGCTTATCTTGCCCTAACAAACTACCTCTCTTAGAAATTGGAAGACTACCTGTTCATGGCAAGACTACACGTTCATGTATTAAATACTATTGTTCTAGAAAAAAGCTGCATGTGTACACATACTACTCTCTCCCGCTTTCTGTATTTAAGGGTAAAATGACTGTATACCCTCACACAAATCCTGATATCTAATTTGTGATGATTTTAGAGTGAATGATAAAGAAGCCATATTCCTTATTACCTCCAAATATTTAGGAAAATAAGTGTGTTAATACTCACTCAAAAATTAAATAGTAAAACCTGTATGCCCTTAGGGAAAACATACCTTATAAAAAACCTACTTACTATCTCAGAAAGTCATAAATCAAGCTAGAAACAACTTCATCATTAAGAAATCAACTTACTGGGTGCTAACCCCACAGATTTCAGCGGGTAAGCAACTTCTATCTTCATTTTCTGGATTAAGAAAAGGAAAGCAAAGGAGAGACTTTCTAATTTCATTGTTCTTTGAGATGGTCTCTGAGAAATCTTAAGAATTTCTGACACTACCAGACAGACATTAGACAGTGAGGTGCTTCCCAAAACATCCCATTACTTCCAGAGAACGGTGATTTTATCCAGAAGTGGCCTTCCCAGAAGACGTACACGTACATAGTTTCATGGCAGGAGAAGCAGCAAAGAAGGGAAGAAGGCAGATTTAATGCTTTACTCCTTTGGAGAGCAGAATATTTTTGGACACATTTATTTTGCATTATCCTGGATTTTTTTGACTGATAGTTTAGGTAGTTTCTGAAATCAAGCTCTCAACTGAATGCAAAGGTCAAAGGAGCTTTGAGGCTGACATTATTCTACTCTGTAACTAGATAGACTGTGGTCTACTACAAAGTTTCTACACTTACTCAAAATAAATTTATATACTCAGATCTGTTTTTCTGCTGTTTCTAGTGACAAGTGGACACATTGTATTTGTGATCTGCATACAAAGGCAGACAGATGAATTCTTCTTAGGGCTACCTCTAATCCCCTCTCCTTTCAGTAAACAGCAGTTTCAAGACTTCTTACACAAAAAGATATAGCACTGATGTGTAATCCTGTACTTTACAGTTTCTGCAACCACAATGCACAGTAGTTATGCAGGAAAAGTACATTTTGAAGCCTAAAAGTTTTGATGGTATCTCTCTAGCTGATGAGATGAACTTTGCTGATGAGATGAATGAGTACAGTCATTTTAGGCAATCTTTGGAACATCTAAAAATCTATGCATGGCTGAATAAAGCCACAGAGCCTCTAGGAGTTTTATATCAGCCCAAAATAAGAGATTTTTCACTCTTTATCCAACTACTGATAAAGCGATAAATATTAAATGCAGGTGTAACTTATAAAAAAACCTCACCACTGAATTTTGTTTTCATATATGTCATATGATAGCCTGTTTAATTTTTTTCTTCAAGTTTTCTACTTTCCTTTTTTTATGCATACTGTGTTTCTATCTCTTTTTGAGTCATGATGCATTTAAGTTACTGTAACAATGTTGATATCAATTTTAACTTCAGAAGATTTTGTAAGTGCTGCAAAACATTCATACATCTACACACATCATAAAGTGAATCCATAATTTTGCTTATATCTTGTAAAGACAAAACAAACATAGCTGCATTAAAAAAAAAAATGAAGACATTAACAAAAAAGAGGTTTTGACCAAATTGCAATCAGTAAAAATGCCATTAAATTATTTGATTTCTTGATTTTTTCTTTCTGCTTTGCAAATTTGCTTGCATGGTTGCCATGCTTTAAGTTAAAAGCGTGAATGCAGGACTCATTGACTTTTTCCTAAACAAAACCGGGAAGCTGTCATCAGGAAGCATCTGCTCCTGTATTGCTCTCATGTAAAATCATTCTTTTGCTATCATAATGGACTATTGAGAAGATGTTCAAAAGCAATGTACATATTAGAAAAATAGACAAGCAGCAACTACGTAATTAATTAATTAGTTCCATCATAAATGAATTGTCACTAATTTTAATTGATATAAAATTGTTCTCCATCTTTAAGTATCCTCTAAACAAATTAAGTCTATTTGGTCCTTTTAAAATGCTGAATTATTTAAATCAATAGATAAGAAATGATGCCACATGTCATTCTGAAAGCAAAATAACATATTTGTACCATTTTTATTCCTCCTGACAAACAAGGTGAGTTTAAAACCCCTGGTAACAGG
This sequence comes from Syrrhaptes paradoxus, assembly GCA_013400615.1. NCBI lineage: Eukaryota > Metazoa > Chordata > Aves > Pterocliformes > Pteroclidae > Syrrhaptes > Syrrhaptes paradoxus. Next base: position 12,542 of record VZTO01025119.1, on the reverse strand, counting down.
TTAATTTGAAAGCAGGAGAGAGTTAATAGCGTGTTTTTGATATTCTTTAGTAGTAACTGTGCTCCACAGGCTGGAGAGCAGCAGGAAGGTGTGGGTTAAGGCAGGTCACCTTTGGAGGGAGGGCTCTAAAGGAAAGGGAAAGGCCACGGAAGTGACACAGAGGGTAAACGGGGAAGGTGACAGAATTACCTAATAAAAAAGCAATTTTTCTCTGCTGACGCCAAACATTTCCCCCTCACCACCGCATCCACAGAGGCTGGCTGAGCCAGCCTTCCTTACTCAGCCCAAATTTCCTTTGAAATGCAGAAGCAGGCCCTAATACTCTTTTTCTTTTTTTGGGAAAAGCAAAGAGAAGTGGTTTAAAGAACAGCAGGCACATTTCTGCTGGATCTCAAGTGACTGCTGCCTTTCTCCCAATTCCCATGTTCCTCATCTCTTTTCTTGCTGTCTTGACCTCTGTTTCCTCCTGCTGCAGGCCAGCCTCCTGGGAAACTCTCCTGCAGGAGCACAACGGGATTGGGCTGAGAGCAGGAAAGGGAGGAAAACATGACGCAGGCAGAGTTACTGGTACTGCTCGTCTCATTTGGCGGGGGTTGAAAAAGGAGATGCAATCCAGATTAGTAAGCAAATCTGATTTCACTGCTTGGAATACATTTACAGTTAATTTCATTTCAGCCTCTAAAGTTGAAAACAAATGTATCATTGTTTTTCCAGCGCAGCATTTCTCTTCCTTAGGAGACGACAGCGAGCTACCATGTGAAACACAAGACCTTTCAGGGAGCAGCTCCCCTCCCCACTCAACACTTTCCCTGTGGCAAATACAGAGATCTGAACATGAAAACTGTACAGTAGGACAGTGCTCATCAGATAGAATTAAAACAGAGCTTAATGTGGAGGGTGCGGCAGCATGGGGAGATGGTATCTGCACTCTTTATTCTTCCTCTTGGGTGTTCTCCACGTTTACTTGGACTGTGTCTCACTTTTTTGCCTGCAGCCCCCACAGGTCTAGTCTCTGCAGGTCATTTTGCTGCCAGTTTTCATCCCTACTGTGCAGAATCTCAAGTCATCCCCCACCCCTGCACAGACCACAGATCTCTGGATCCCATCCTCCCATTCCCTTTCATGCTGAAAACACAGCGTGGAGCTGCAGTGGTCAGCAAGGTAACCCCGGTTTGGAGAGGAGGAAAATTGGACCTCAAGGCAGCAGCCCACCTCATGCCCCCATGACCAGCTCATGTCATCCCCATAAACTGGTGATGGCAGGAGATGGGAGCTTGGCTGAGTGAAGGCTGAACTGCCAGTATACCCAGTGCCTGGATTCAGGTCTCAAAATGAAGTATTATTTCAAAATTGCCACGAGGCATAGAAAACAAGAAAAAAAATCTCCTTGCAAAACTAAACATGCTGAGGAAAAAAACCCCAACAAACCAAGACTTGCAAGAACTTCGAAACCATCCCAGCACATTTTTTTTAAATTTTAATATAGTAGGAGAATTTCTGTTTGCATCAAGTGATTGTCAGTTTTTTTCTGTTCACTATTAAACATTCATCCTATCCTAAAATTTATAGGCTCTAATCAAACATCCTCACTGTATCATGGTCTGTAAAAATGCATAAACATGTGGACATCTTCCTGAGTAATTTAAGTGAAAGATGAATGGTGTACAAATGTCTTTGCCACCAGTTGCAGCATTTTTACATACATTAATAATTAATAAATTGCTCTTTTACCTGAAGTATATATGGGGAAACCAACAATCTCCATGTGTTTTCTGGTGCCACCACTATTTGTGACAGATGAGGCAATATGAGGATAACAAAAGAGCTCTAAAGAATAACAAAGTTACCTTACAGATATATTTTCTGTATGCACCCACAAAATCCACAAATTCAGTTAGCCAAGTGAAGAACCTGGTTAAACACTGCCCCTCAATAACAGAGAAAGAAAGCAGCCCTTAAATTAGTCACTGATGTTACTAAATGCCATGTCCAAAGAGCCCGCTTTGGGAAGACGCAGCTATCTTCAAAAGCCACTATGCCACAACTGGAAAATCTCAGAGGTGAGCTAATGTGAACAGGCAATGGATTCCTGTGGGCACACAGATCCCTGAAACACTTCATTTCCCAAAGCAAAAAGTTATGATTGCAGGTCAGTATCCTGACCGTGAAGAGTTCAGTCATTATTAGAATGGCTATTTTCCCCCCAAAAAATACAGGTTACTAACAAAAAAACCCCACAGCTTTCTGTCATTCAAGGCACACCAAAAGACCAAAACCAAGACTCCCACCCCAAAAAGACACAGCACATGAAACTGCAGTAGTCCCTCATGCATTAACATTCGTTTCTAATGGTTGAAAATTAGATTTGTCTTTTGATTGCTTTAAAACCACTATCACAAGTGAAAGTAAAAATCCATTCAAGCAGAAGAAGCAATGGACCATGAAAACAGAATAGCTGTGACTTTTTTCTTTACATAGAGGTGGGGAATTCTTTCAAAACCACTCTTCATTCTTCCTGAGTTGTCACACATAAACCTCAGAATTTGGTGGTTTCTCTCCTCCCCCAGAAGAAATATCTTCTCCTTTTTTATGTAGGAAGTACAAGATTCCATTCCATACAGTACATGAGGAAATCTCTTCTGGTGGAAACAATAGTTACATCCAGCAAAGCTAGGAAATCAGGCAAGGTAACCAAAGGAGTGTGACAGACATGGCCTGCCTGCTGAGGGACAATGGACTAACCTAGACTACTCAAAATTCTTAAAAGAAGAGTGCACACAAAGCTACAGACATACACTTTGCAGAAGAGAGCAACCCCATTTGCAAGCTGTAGGGATGCATTTACTTCCACAACCTCCAACCCATATTCTTTGCCTATATTATTCCTTCAGAATCAGATATTTACAGCAGTTCTTCTTTCTAAGTATGGTGAGATGAGAAGCAATTAGAGATGGCAGTACCCATACCTCCTCTCTCTTGCCACTAGCCTTTCTGTAAGACAAGTCATGCAGGACAGTTAAGGTGCAGAGACTACTCTTCGTATATCCCTCTGCAGGGACAGATACTCCAGCCTCTTCTTCTGAGTACTGAGAATATCAGCCCCAAAGTCCTTTCCTCTCTCTTACACAATGTATACTCAATCATACCACATGAAGAAGAACAGCTTCTACAATATCTTAACACCCAAAAAGCCAGGCAATTTCAAGAAGCTCCCAGCCCCTCTGTCAAAGGAGAGAACTGAAGGTCACCTGTCACCTCCCTCAAACCAGCATCTCCTCTGGCCATCTTTTGCAGGGCATGTTTTGTCACTCCTGTTCTCAGAAGCCTGGTCCTGACAGTGCGACAGGCTGTGAAAGTTCTTGGCATGACCAGCCTGGGATTGGACTCCCAGGACTTCCAGGGATATCCCACGTTAAGGGTAGGTGAGAAAAGTTTCTTCTAGATCAAATTTTGGCCAAAGCTGACAAGTCCATCTGTGTCCTTTGACAGACATAACCTCTAGTAATTTAGATCTATGAATTTTCCTGCTCTAGGATTACAACAAGAAAACTGTGTTTAACAAAAAGTTTTGGAAGTTCATTCACAAGCCTTCACAAAAAAATACTTGCAGAACACACCAGTCCTCAACAGTGCTACCCGATGAGAACAAGCTACCCATATACACAGGGGTGCACAGAGTTTTCAAGGCTCATGCAAAACAGATTAAGTAGGCATAAATACACACTGTTGCAGCTACTTTGCAGTAATTATTGCAGTAAAAAAAATAAAATTCACACACAAGCGAAGTTTTAGATAACTGAATAAACCAACATAAACCAAATTGCAGCACTTTCCCATTATTTTTGTAAATATTCTGCATTTGTACAAATTCGGAAAAGCTGCTACTTCAAGGTTAAGTACTACTTCACAAGATTATTGCTTTTTTGAACTGAAGTGCTTCCAGGATTGGGTTCTATGCTTCATAATAATATGCTTTATAATAAGCAAAAAGAAAAAAAATTGCCACACTATAAGACAAAGGTAGCAGTTCAACTGTATTTTAGGTCAGTTCTATTTATTTAGAACAAGGATTATTATTTCTGCTTTGAGAATCTCAGCAGTAACCCAGTTTTGGCCACACTTAATTCAATGGGGAGACTGACAGCAAATGTCTACCAACCTTTACTTTATAGAAGACTAACTCAAATCCTCATTAATTTCTCAAACGGGAAATGGTATGAAAATGGTGCCAAGACTGGCAGACAGTGTTTATCAGTAATTCAAGCGAAAAAGTTGCAGACAGAAATGCTCAAATTGTCACAAAATCTGGCATTACAAAAACAAGAAATTTGAAACTAAAGGCTACAATTAAAAGCAGCTGAACGGGAAGCAGGGATAGTGGAGATCTGGAGTCATCTGCTATACTACGGACTTGGCAGCCACAGTGGGGCTGGGCAAGTGGTTCGGGGAGGCTTGTCTGCACTGATTCCCACCCAGGACACAGTGAGAGAAAGGCGGTGTCACTGGGACAGTGACTTACTGCAATAAGTATAATAGTTGCATGCTGCCTATTTGAAAAAGGAAATAGTATCCAATTAAGTCAATATCTGTCAAAAAGTTACCTTAGATGTAAATCTAAGCTTGGCCATAGACTATATTATATAAGCACAATAATTAGAAACAATAATAATAAACAATGTAGCTGAATTACAACTAGTTTATCTGAATATAAAAGATCTAATTATAGATCAAACCTAAAGCATATAGATTATTCTCTCATTAAGACAACAGGAAGACAAAATTAAAATTTCAAATTCAAAATAATCTTAATTCAACAATTTTAATTATCATTCCAAATAATTATGAATTTACTTGTAAATTTTTTTAAAAATCCAAATTTGTTCCTACACTTAACATAAAAACACGTAGCATATTAGGACTCAGTGATTTTTTTCTTTTTGGAAATGTCTAAATATATGCTTTTTTAATGGAACAAGGCCAGACCCTACCAAGTCAAATAAGTTCACCTTTTGCTTGCTAATAAACTGCTTATTTTATTAATATATGAAGTAATATAAATGTACTTACTTTCTACTCTCTTATCACTGTTACATAGGAAATACAAAGTTCTGAATTCAGATTTGGGCAGGTCAAAAGCCCTTCAGTCCATGTTCAAACAAAATATTCTGTAAGAATATTCTTAAGTATTAATAAATATATTATTACCAAGTGTCACTGATCACAACTAGCCCAAATGTATATTGGAGATATTCAGAGTGGCTGTAAAGAAAGCACTGAATGATTTCTTTTATCAATGTGATCTCAAATGAAAACTGCCATGCCGTAGTATGTGGTACCAGTAATTTCCAGGGATGCAGTGGATAACAGATCTCAATGCAAATTTAACTGCTAGCAGAAGTAATTGCAGTTTGACAAAATGTAACTAAAATTCACAAAATTCAAATGAGAAGACACAAAGCAATATATTCTTGCAATTAAAAATTGTCTTTTAAGGTATTATCTAACAATAGATAGCTATACTATATTCCTATGGCTGAATAATACAGTTAGGAGACTTCTATGGAAAAATAAAGAAAACATAGAAGAAGGAAAGGATCTCAGCTATAGTAATACACCACAAAGAGTTTTGTACAACTCAATACAACCACACCTTGAAGCCAGCTATACTCTGAAACTAAGAATTTGGAATTTACTTTACAATTCTTTAAAGCCAAGAAAAAAAAAAACTGTGTGAATTATTTACAATGTTTGTGTTTGGAATTAATCTTCTAACAGTCTCCATCTTCATGCAAATTCTGTTTTATTTGACAAGAAAGCCCAGTACAGAACTAGGAATATCCAAGTATTTCCACCACAGTATGTGGTGGAAAACACCTGTAACAATCAACAGTACTACATAAATATGACCAGACAACACCACTGTAGCAAAAGGTTTACAAAAATCAGGAAATGGCACACGCTGTACATAGTTACACTTGACCAAGCTTATGGATAGTGTTACTATAGAAATTTTACACAGATGCAAAGCTCACATAATAAGTAAGCTGTTAAATACATTGATTTATCTCATTTTAGGTTTTTCTTGCAGCTGAATTGCTCAGTACTAGGTGGAGGGATCTGAAGAGATTGTTCTGTATTCAACTGTTCAACAAGCATATATGAATTCTCCTTCAAGCTTTATAAATAAGTTCTGTAAAATACAAGAAGCAATTAGCAAAATGTTCCAAAAAAAAAAAAGTTCAAATTTTTCTTTTTTGGGAGCAGCAGAAAACTTGAGAAGGAAAAGGAGAGCTGGTATCTTTGCCTTCAACTTCTCAATGCTGCATGCACCCATTTTGCACAGTTCCTCCTTCTGCGTGGGGAAACTCGAAGGCACATTTCTCCTCCCTCGGAAGAGCACTTCAGACACTGAGCCACAAAGCACTTGAGGTGACATCTCTCCTGTTCCACTGAGTCACCCAACACTCTCTGGAGCTGGGAACAGAGATGGGTTCTCCAGGGCCCTGGTGAACAATACCACGCTGTAACAGCCTCCACAGGCTATTTTAGTGTTCAGAGGGCACAACGCATCAGTAGTACCACAACCCCAATTTCCTTGACTGTATAAGAAAGGGATTAGCTCAGTATCCCATAGGATCAGAAACACAGTACAAGAAGTAAGGAAAGAGCTAGTAACTGCACACATGTGCAGAGAAAGAGCCAGAATGTTGCTTTGACCATTGCTACATTTTATCTGCTCTCATTTCCCTCAAATCTGCGCTATGGCTACTGGAGTTAATTTTTTCCTCCAAATTGATTAAAGTATCTCAGAGACTATTTCATATATTTGTCCCTATTTACAACTGACTGAAATCATAGCTAAGAAGATGAAGTATTTAATTGGTTAAAACGCTCTTGCTTTTCAAAACTGAGGTATTCCAAGTGTCCCAAAGGCATTTAATTCCAAAACAGGAAGCCAAAGAGGAAAGCACTCAGTAATTGTAATTGTGTGCAGATCTCTTGGAAAGCATTTTCCTAAACATTTGCTGAAAGAACCTTTTATTGTACCGCATTCTGCTGCATGTACCCCAAACAGGGTCCCACCAAAATACCAAGATATTAACTACTTAAATTATTTCTGGTTATGCAAAGGAATCAATCTAGAGACAACTAAGAGCATGCTTTCCTAAATGTTAAACTTCAGTCATGTACAAAACAAAGGATGTAGGGGAAGAAAAAGCAACTAAAAATACATTATTTTTAACATCCTATGTGATAAATTTATTTATAAAGCAGAGGCCATGAATGGTAGTGCTGCACCACAATCAAAGATACAATTTAATTGATTTTTTCTTAACTTCTGTTTATAGGTTTCTGCAACTCAACTGCAGTCCCTGAAGGAATAATTTTAGAATAAAGGCCTGGTCTCCATATGATGTTTCAAACAGTACTGCTGAGGTCCCTGTTCCGTTATGTTTCAGGTAAAGAAGGACCTCTGCATTTTAGACTTTGCTAAGTCTGGAAGTAATATTGTGAGCAGATCAAGAATTTATGGCCATAAGAATCAGTTCCCAAGTACCAGGATCTTTCATATGTTGAAGTCTGAGGGACTGTATTCCGTTTGTAGAAAAAAGGCAAATGTTGGCTTTTCATATCAATGCATATGTTTTCATAAACATTTTCACACTTAAGCTTAAGCGTGAAATACATACATGGATTTTTTTTTTTATAGCAGACAGCAATTTTTTCCCAAAGGACTCTTCACTTCATTCAGCACACAGGACAGAGAGTCAGCAGCAGTACCATACTTTTTATTACTGTCACTCAATAAGCTACTTCCAAGCCCCAGATGGAGATGAAGTGTGGGGAACTCCCCTGTACACTGTGTCCTGATACTGAGACCATAAATCCATGTTTCTACAAAAATGACTCTCAGACAGCTGCACTCACAGAAAATGCTCAAAGAAAGGAAGGTTTCATGGAACTTTCGGTGGAAATTTTGTATCCTTCAGGATGTGGCTTTTCAAGGGAAGGAAGGTGGAAGCATAATAACATAGTGTTGACTGGCAGACAATTTTCTGATTAACTTCGGAAGGTTTGGGGATGTTTCATTCCTGGGAAAAATTCACACAAAACTGACTTTTCTCAACAAAAAGACATAATACCAGCATGGGTCACTCACATTTACATTCACATCTAGTATCGTTCACAAGTGTTTTAAAACAGGAAATTGGGAGAAAAGTGTTGTAAAAGATTTGTGTGTTATCCAAACAGAGAACAAAACTGTTAAATGAAGAAATAAACAAAAATGGGGAAAAACAAAAGGCAAAAGTGCTAGAAACATCATTAGCAGAGAGGAAGTATGATCCTTGAAGCTAGGGTTCATAGCTAGTGAAAGGGCTGTATTTGAGTTACACAGGAGAAGGGGAGAGGTCAAAGGGAGGCACTCACAGTGTCAGTATACCAACTCAAGTAATCTGTCAACACAGGAAGAACCAGAGACTTCTGGTGGATGGCTGGAGAAAAATATGACAGTAGTTTCTCCCTTGGAGAGAAAATGTTTTCAGTGCCTGTATTATAGCTGTGAATGCTGCAGAGAAACACAAGTAATGCAGATGAAGATACCACAGCCTGGGTCAAAAATCATCTGGGGGAAGAATTATAAAAATAAGGTCTATAAGAGCACAAGTAGGACCCACAGGTTTTTATATGGATAAAAACCTCTCAAATACTGTTAGAGATTAGTACTGCCAGGAACCACAGGAAATTATGTTTGTAGTATTGGCAAGACTCTCTTTTTCTAAGATGCAATACTTGAGTTATTTCTTCATCAAGATGTCACTGAATTAACAAAAAAAAATTTTTTATATGGATTAACAAAGTTTCAAGATGATTACGGGACAGCTGCTTATGTAAAATAAATCTGACTCAAAGATTTCAATTACTTATAAGTAGGAACAAGTACAGAAAGACAGGTGTATATATTAAGTTTATTTGAGTGTTGAGTATTGCTCAAACTCTCAAAACCAACCAATTGCAAGACTGCAGATCAGGTGGGGAATCTCTCCACTGTCAGACTTGCAGAGATTTGTGGAGTTTCCTTCTCTGGAGACATTCAAAGCCCGCCTGGACACGTTCCTGTGTGATCTGATCTAGGTGTTCCTGCTCCAGCAGGGGGATTGGACTAGATGATCTGGAATTTGGAAAAGGCTTAGATATATTTAAATCAGAGATACAAAAACTGCCTAAAATTTACACCCTGAACTACTGAAAACAGCTCACCGTAGGATAAAGCCACAGACTTAACTGAGTGAATAGTCACCTCAGAAAGGATACCAAGAGCATGCAAAAATCCCCCACAGAGGACAGAACACAGGAATGGCAAGAAAAAAAACCCTACATCTTGAAGTCCAAGTTAGAAGAAAGTGAGAAGTGACAAAACTCAAACTGGATTTACACCTACAAATGGCAAAAGGCTCAGCAGACATGAGTAGAAGAAAAAAAAAAAGGAAAAATATGGTGCAAAAATGTAGTAAGACTGAGGTTCAAATAAAAAATAACAAAGGAACAGCCCCAACACTAGTTTTGGATTTGGTCCCAGTGCCCAGTATGCACATTCAGAGCACTAAGGCAGAAGATGGAAGCACAATCTAACGGCTAATGAGGATGAGGGTACATTCATCCCATGACAGATGACCAAGACATATCTTGGCCACTGGTAGGATAGCCAAGTAGGGGGACCAGAACAAGCTCCAGTCTAAAGGAACGGAGTCACTAAGGTACAGATCTAGCAGCAAGGTTTTTTAAATAACTGAACCATGCTGGAGTGATAATGCCTGAATGAAAAATAACAAATTATGTATCTGCACTTAAGAAAGGGAAAAAAAAGCTATTTAGGTAACCGTTGTTTGACCTCAGTGTATACAGGGGTTAGAACCATTTTTGAAGGAAAGAATAATTAAGCATAAGGAGCTATATAGAAACGGGGTAAAACATAACATCGGTTTTCCAACGAAAGAGGATGCCAAACTAACCTGATCTCTTCCTCTGATAAGATAACTAAATAAGTGGACAAGGAAATGCAGGAGATTCAATCTGTCTGGATTCAGTAAAAGATTTGACACTGTGCCAAATGGGAAATTATTATTTAAACTAGAGAAGATGGGGCTTATGTTAAAATTGTAATACATAAGAAAATGGAAAAAGGGGAGATAATAATGGGATACGCTAAAAGGAGAATTATGAACCAGAAGACAGACAACTGACTAAGCATCTCTAGAACTCATCTGTAAAGTAATCTTAGTTAAATATTCCTCAATAACCTGAGCAGAAAAGTAAGAGATTGATGACAAATTTTGCTGAGAATACAAAGCTGGGAAGCATGGTCAATCGAGAGAAGGAGATAGAAACTGATACAGGAAATAAGAGTTTATAAGACAAGTGTTGCCACATCAAGATTACCCACAAGCTCATCTCAGCTCTACTCTCCCTGTTTGACACAAAAGTACTGACAGTACCAACAAATCAAAAGACGAATGCCCCTCATTCTCCTCTGGCAACTAGGGATTCCCCACACACACTCCACAGATCTCATATGCTCAACCATGTCTTACACAAAGATGCTGAGATCTGACCAAATACTGCAATTTCCATTCCACAAAAAATTCCAACATTTTAATATTTGTCTTTTTTTTAAATCAATATAAAAGTTAAATATGAACATTTCTCACACGACAAAAACTTTCTAGTTAGAAATTACAAATATTAAAAAAGAAAATATCAGCATTTCCAAATTAAAGTGTGCCATATAACCAGTGAATCAATTCACTTAGAATCAGATGGACATTCAGTCTGATAACGCTAGCAGTGTGTATAACCTAATGCATGTCAGATTCTCACCCATGAAACGGGGTTTCCAGCCAGCCTATCTCTACCTTGAGGCAGGGAAAGGCACTTCACTACTCTAATGGCCATATGTTCAAAAGAAATGCTATACCACCAAAACTATAACACCGTTTTCCCCAGCAGAGCATCAGTGGGGAAAGATATAAAAAATTCAGCTCTGCTGGGCAATCCAGCATACTTTTGAACTGTTGCTAAAAAAAGCTTTCAGAAAAGTTTAATACATTGTCAGT
>VZTO01025114.1:3795-14805 GCA_013400615.1 Syrrhaptes paradoxus | reverse complement strand
TCCAAACTTGAAACCAGAATTTGAGAAAACATTGTAAAGTCTTGGGAATATACACTAGTAAATAAAAAAGAAAACCCAAAACTGGTCCGAATGCTGAAAATTTGTCCTTTTCTTTTTTTTAAGGAAATAGGTTCAAAATTTGTATCTACTTCTTGTTAGGATTAAAAGAATACTGTAAAAGTGACAAGTTAATGTTGTCTGTGACAACAATAGTGTTATGTGCTAGGGCTGAAACTACAGAATCTAGGACCATTATTAGTACCTACTAATTCGGCTGTACCAGTAGAGGGAGCTTATGGTTTTGAATACCTAAAACTGTGCCTAGCTAGACTTTCTACAGTGAGTTTGCTGTTTATCCTTTGCTCATTTCTCTTTACTAAAGCATGTTGGGAGAATAATACAGGTGAAGGGAGAACTAGCTGATGCTGTTAGCTGCCTTTGCAGGGACTTTAATAACTATTCTTGCAAGTCTCCTGGCTAAGAATGGCTTCCATCTGAACAACCTTTTCAAGACTGCGTCATCCACGTTATAATTGCAATTTTATCTTGGATACTTCACAACCAGTACACTCCTTGGTAAAATAGTCCACCATAAGTGGACTTTCCACATCTCTTTATGATTGTTTAAAATAGCTACCAAAAAATGAATGAAAGAATATGCACTTCTAAGGCAGATAAATGTTGAAAGCATGCATATGAAACTCCAGAAAATTATGAAGACCATACTATTAATGTTACAACTATAGGAACTCTTTTTGACAGTCAACAGAAAAACCTTTCTTTTAAGAAAATTGGTCTAAAATGTTCATAAGCAGTCAGCTGGCTTTATTTCATTCAAATTGAACTGATACTTTGTGAAATCAAGGGTAGATCAACACCGAACAATTTTGAGTCTTCCTTTCCAACTGAAGCTTTTTAAAAGAAATGCTTTTGTAACTTTGCACTCATTAATAGTTAGTTCATTCTTTGACCTTATTTGAAGGAATGGGATTTTTTCCTTCCATGCGATGTTTACCAATTTAATGACAAATGACCTTCAGCCTGCACTTTGTGTTTTATTTCAGCAGAACTGCCAGAAAACTACAGTTTAAACTGAGACTTTTTCTGTTGTCAAATCAGTGTGCTGGAAGGAAACCACCATCCGCAGCTGTCTTGATTTTCTTCCCCACTTCTTTACAGGTTCACGCAGTGCTTTCCCCTGTCTCTCTGAGGCGTGATGATATCATTCAACTCAGTCTCTAGCACATCAGCTGAAGAATTAATGCAGAAATATGTAGTTCTTGCAGTTTTACTGTAAACTGGTTTGGACTTGGTTTTCAAGTAGGGCAGCTGCACTGTAACTAGAAAGTGTGAGTTTGGGATGGGTGAATGTATGCAATGCTTGTATGTATGTGTACAAAGATGAATCCTTTGGTATTGATGGAATTTACAGAATTATTGTGAACATTTTGAGTGAGGACATTTGCAGAAGATGTAACTGATTCCTGATGGCCCTGCTTTTAGTTAAGTTGGCAGCTACTGTATTGAAACACTGCTACATAGGTCTGTACACGTAGGACTGGTAGGGCTTGAGCAGTGGATTATAGCCAAGTATGATCTGATGGCTGGTGATGTTCTGATGTACTGTGAATTTAGCTACCACCTACATTGTAACTTTTATATTATGTTTACATGTAAGGACAATGATAAAATACACTGGGTGACTATAATCTGTTGGCAGGGTAGTACATAACGAAGAACTGTTCCAGTTTTATGTCTGATGATGAACAGTATGCAGTATATAGTGTTAGGCAAAAGATCTGGTCTTCAAAAACACTGTAGAATAATTAGATTAGGTCATTCATAGCATGCTTACATTGATTGCATTGGATGAGGGTATGTCTTAAAGAACCTGGTGAGCATTTGATTTACTCAATATATCATGTAATATCACCAAAATGATGTGAAGAAAATTGTATCCAGTAAAAATCTTAAAATATTCCATTCATTCCTCTGTGACAGCTGTCAGATGGAAAACAAGACTAAGTAGATATTATCAAAGGGTTGGTATTCTAGATGGAAAAATCTTAATGAGGCTAGCAAAATAACCAGATTGGGATGCTCTGAAAGAACCACTTCATAATTCATTAAATGTCAGTGACCCTACTGAAGGCTTGATTTTTTTTTTTTTCTTTTAATGCAAAGCTAGTTATTGAAATGGTTCTTAAATTTTAATGTATGATTATAAAATTCTATTGCTTTTTTTTTGTTACCAAAGGGAAGGAAGAAATGTTCAAAGGTAACCGAATTTTCTCCTGAAAGGAAGCACACTTAAATGTGTGAATTTACTTATGTTTCAGGCATTTTACTCTTCTAGACCAGTGTCAGGTAGGGGTAAAATGATATGATCAGTTTCCATGAAATAAAAGTTTTTGTCATCTCAGTTTTTTTTTTTTATCAAAGGACAATAAAAATAAGAACTACTACTTCAGAAAGCTTTTTGCTTTTGAGTTAATCTAATAAAAGCTACCTGCTCTGACTGATGTGCAGCAAAGCCATGTCTACTACAGCTTGTTTTGTTGTATTGGAAACACTCCATCTCCATAAATCCAGTGGCTGGTGTCCTCCGACCTGTTCCTGTTGCCGGCTTCTGTTACTATACTATACTGTTACTACCTATAAACTTAAAGGCAACATCTGAATAAAATGGCAAGTCTCTTTGGCCAGACATAGAAAAATATTTTTACACTGAAAGATTTTTTTTTTTTTTTACAAAGCTCAGAGTTTTGCCAACTGTACTGTGGGACCAGTTGCTTCCAATTCAGACACAGTCAGCTGAGCTACCTCACCTGAATGTCTTGATTTAGCAAGTTCCAGTGACCTGGCATGTAACGGCTGTATCATGGGTCTTTCTTTTTTATTAAAACTTTGTCCTTCACCTGAAAGTTTTCATTCTTCTTATGCTTTGCAATTAATTTAATATTTTCCTTTCCACATAAAATGGCAAATTCTTTTCCTTTTTCTTTTAAAAAGCAGCCATAATGACTACATTATTTTTTTTTCAGTATGAAAAATTCTCACCTGCTGATGAATGTCAAGCAGCTGAGGGGAGAGATCCTTGGAGGTCACTTTCATCTAAGCTTGTTGGCAGGGTGAATTTCAATGCGGCTTTAGAATTTTGCCTAATCTCCAAATTCCTCCTCATTGTGATGTGTTATTTTTAATTTGATTTTCATTACCACTTTGAGATTTATAGCCAACTGTGTTTCTCAGATGACATTTTTATGCATTTATTTACAATAATGTCATATTTTAAGCTGCTAGTCAGATTGCAGTATCAGAATGCAGTAATTAGTTTGCAATAAAATGTTCTCTTTTATTTCAAAACTTCGGGATTTTGCTGCAAAGGATATTCTTTTCTCAAACAGCTTTTTCATTTTTAAAATGTATCTGAGGAGTTTAATATGAAACACCAAAGTAAAATTAAAGTAACAGTATTGCCAACTTCTAATCTTGAAAATTCATTAATATGCCCACTTATTCTCTTCCCAAAGCCATGGGATTTTAAAGCACAAGCAAAGCTAGAAGTTTTCATCTGCTTTTTTAGGAATTAAATATTTGAGTTCTCCTTCACTTTGCTTTTTTCTTCAACTTTACAGGAAGGAAAACTTTAAAAAATATGGAGACTTTCAGTAACTGCATGATTCTAGGAACTGAGACTCTCAGAAGTATGTATTATCCTGCTATAGTGTCATAAACTGAAAGGTGTCCTTGTCCATGGCAGGGGGGTTGGAGCTAGATTATTTTTCAAGTCCCTTCCAACCCAAACTATTCTGTGACAATGATCTAGGCAATTGCAGACTGTTAGTTTTGTGCTTCATAACAAAAGAGGAATCATGGAGTATTAATGCATTGCAATAATATTTTCAAGATCTAGTTGGTCTTGTTTAAGATTTCTAGTCTCGAGGTCCTCTTCTTTTGCATAACACAGAATAGGAAAACAATTGTTAAAAAATATACACAGTGACATGTTATTCTTTAAAGGAAATGAAGTGGTATGGCTGAATTGTAAGTACTAATTAATTATTGCTGTCATTAGATGTCTCTGGCCATGATTTGTCGCTGCTTCTTTTTGTTAAAGATACATTTTTATTTTCCTATTGATTTTTTCCTACTGAAATCTGTCAAGTCTTCCTGAAAGTTATCCTTCTACCTACTCCTTAGCCATGGAGTTGCCTCTCTGTCTTAACACTGTGACTCATCATTTGCAGTCACTATTTTACTTGTTATTTACTGGTTCTTCATAGGCCTTTCAACATTTTATACAAAAAAAAATTATAAACTATTACTGTGGATACTTTAAATAATGAATATTTGGAATAACATGATTTTATGAGAGGATATTTAAAGTATGAGGGTAGCATTTTGAACTGCTTACTGGTAGGTTTTGTTTTCATCCAGATTTTGGTGTCAAGACTTCTCCCTTGAAAAACTGAGCAATGTGGTGTTAAAGACAGACTAAATAGCTGCTACTGTTTTTCAACGCACAGTCTGATATGGGGGAGGGTGTTGATTTTAATTCTACAATGTGTAAAAGCTTCAGGCAGTTTAAGAGACCTATCCTAGAACTGGTAATACATTTTAAAAGTGTGCTTTGCAGACCGATAGATATTAGGAGTACTTATTAGGAAAATGTGAACAGTTTAGACCTCTAAACTTGTAGAAAAGGTTGAGATAAACTATCACTATGCACATTTTTTTATCTCTGTCTGTCTCCACCTTTTTTTGTTTATGACTAGCTTCAGGTGCTGGAAAGGACAGTCAGTACAAACTAGTTTGATTTCTGAGCAATCCAGAGCTTACAGCAGCATTACCGTGCCATAGAATCACAGGATGGTTTGGGTTGGAAGGGACCTTTAGAGATCACCTAGTTCCACCCCCTGCCATGGGCAGGGACACTTCCCACTAGCCCAGGTTGCCCAAAACCTCATCCAGCCTGGGCTTGAACCCCTCCAGGGATGGGGCATCCACAGCTTCTCTGGGCAACCTGGGCCACTGCCTCACCACCCTCACAGGAGAACATTTCTTCCTAATATCTGATCTAAATCTACTCTCTTTCAGCTTAAATCTGTTACCTGTTGTGCTACAGAACAAGGAGTAACAGGTATAAGCTAAAAGAGGGTAAATTTAGACTAAAAAATAATTCTGGAGGTACTAAAAATGCTTTATAAATTGATGTTGTCACTACTTGCTCAGTTTTAGGTGCATTTCTTTCATAAAGTGTTCTCTGTGGGATCTTTAGAAACTGGTTGAACCTCTTATTAAAGTATTAAACAATATTTTCACCTGGTCAAATATTGTATTTTCATAATCCTGTTTTTAACTCGCATCTTACAATGGTTTAATGGTTTTCTTCCATGACTTTCTGTTTTGATGACAGATATTTGAGAAAGTAAATGCATTCCAAGAGGAACTTTCTTTTTTTTCTGGAGGTGCTTGAAACATTTTTATATTTGCTTTTATCTTTGTGTCCTAGCTATAAGTTGATATTGGTTTTGATATGAAGGATAAATGTATAAAGGACTCACTGTTAGGCCTGTGCTGAGAAAACTTGTTCTCACTTATCTGCAGGCTGAAGGGAAATTTGTCATTTAGGTCTTGACCTTCTGTGGATTCCTGCTCTTTAAAGACTTCAGTGATGCACGCAGCACTTTTGGTATAGATAGGCAAATTGAAGAAGTTAAAGAAAGGATATTACCCTTGTCAGGGACATGGTAGCTTAAAGTTAACTTTTCACCCTTTGGGGAATAATTTACTGCTGGGAAGGGAATGAGGACTAATGACTTATACCACCCTTAGGTCATTAAGAAGTCACTTAGGAATCTTCCATTGACTTACTTTGATTTTATATTAACTGCTTCTCTGTTCCTTAGTTAATCCAACAGTAAAATAGATGTTCCTGAATTTTTTTCAGGTGTCAAGCTACAAATAACGACTGTAATAATGATCCTTATTGATTCTTCTGAGGATTTTGAGAGGGATGCTTAAAACATTTTTCTTTAAGAGTTAATTTTAACAAAAAAAGTTAGGAGTGGTATGCTCAGTTTTAGTTAGCAGGAAGAATTTTCAACAGTTTGCACACCAAGCTCTTTTGTATGCCAATCAGGTAGTTGCATGTGAAGTGGCTAAACAGGAGCATCTGTAAGTGCTTGCAGAACGTTGTGACTATGTGCCATGACTTGGTGTGCTACAGTACACTCTTATGTATGCTTGTCCCTGTTGTAAATTTTATTCTGATTGTGTTGTAATGTGTTCAGATACAGTGCATCATTGTTATCTGACTCTGAAAGATGTAAGTTGATACGGTGTATTGTCATGGATGAAATATCTCACGTGGTTACGATTTAGCAACAATTTAAGATTTATTAGTGGTGTGAGGTAAATCAAGGGTTAAATTTCAGTAGCACTCATTAACCAACTTAATGATTAATAAGGTGATTCAGTAGAGTATGTTATGATAAAATGACAACTTAATTACAGATTTGAGAAAGACAAAATTTACACTAACTTACTAGAAGGTATCCTAAGTGTGTGTGTGTATATATACAAACACAAGGCACACAACACACAAATGCCACAGAATACTTGAATCCAGTGAAATATGTAAGCAGGGAGGCTAGTTCTCTTTTCTTCTTCTGTGGAGGGGTAGATAGAAAAGACCAGCCTATCATTAAAAGTTTCTCCTTCCTTCTCTAGTTTATAGTAAATACTCACAATGCATCAACATTCCTAATGAGTGATAATTGAGACTGGAGAAGTAGAACTTCACCCTGGCCTTTGGTTAATTTTGCCAGAATGGTCCTTAGACCTCTTTGGTTCCGAGAGGCATCTCAACTTTGGGGAGATACTGGCTACAGCCCACTGTGATCCAGGAGAGCTCAATGGTTCTTTCTTTGGGTTGCAATTTATAGGGTCTGAAATAATTGACTTTTGTCAGGTACTTTTGTACTTCAGCCTGACCCAGGATGATGGACTATTCTGGTGCTTTCTACTCTTGTCCAGAGTGTGCAACCCCCTTTTGGGTGTCAACCCAGATACAAGTGCACAGTGCTGCTGCAGGTGTGCTGGGCTGTCAGGAGGTGATTGATGACCATTATTGTTTCCAAAGCAGGAGCCAGGGACTTTAAGAGGGTGCCTCAATGCTTGGTTTCACCGTTCTTTGTTTCCAGTGGTGGGAAAGTGGGTGGTAGGTACATTAATGGGGGTGTGTTAATGCTTGGGTTTGCTGCCTTCACAAACTGTTCCTGAGTTACCCTGGATCAGTATGTGGCCCAGGTGGGTAGAAATTGCACCAAGGGGCTTGAGAGGGGGGGAGTTGCACCACCACATATATGTAGAAAGCTTCTTATTACAGATCTTTCCAGGCAAAATGAGTTTGCTTACTGGACTTTTTCTTTGAAATACAGATAAAATCTGTGGGTTCAGAGTAATTTAATAGGATTATGAAGAAATGACTCTAAGACTTTCAGGTTGAGATCCTTGAAGCCAGTTAAAGAATTTGGATGCCTCCTCCCCATTCATTGTAATGGTTCTTTTGAACAATAGGAACGATGTTGTGGGAGGAGGGAATTAACCAGGGTTTAAATCCCTGTGTTGCATAGCTGAACTTGAGCTATCCATGTCTTCTCTTTGTGCCTCTGTCAAAAGTGCATAGCTATATTTGTCAGGGTTTGTAAGACAAACTAGACTGGCAATATTGGAAGAAAAGCTGTAGAAATATCCAAGGGATACCTGATAAACAGAAATTGTCACCTTTGGGATTCAAGATCTAAGAACATTAAGTATTTGGAACTAGCATATGTTATCTATAAACATCTGATATTTAAAAAAAATAGTCCTCTAGAATGGTTGAAAACATCTGTCTGAAATATGAAGTTTTCCCAGGAAGAAAAATGTAATTAATCACTAAAAAAAAAATAAATCACATGGTGATAAAATGATGTAAAAGAATTTCTACCTTCCCTTCTCCATTTCTAAAATTTTTTAATTTTTTAATTGTAAGGGAGGGTGTATTTGCTTGTGGATGAAAATTGCCACAGCAATGTGATTCCATCTCCCCTCTATTCCCAGTGGATGGCTTTCCTATTCCTGTCTCCTGTTTGCTTTCACGAACAACTGCCTGCCTGTCCAACCATCTTGCCCCTTGAAATCAGACCTGCGGTGTCCCCCGAGCATTTACACAAACAGGTGAGAAGGAGAACTGACATAAACGTGGATTCTCTTCCCTTCTCTCTTGTTTCTTAGACTAAAGGTCTATAAACTGTGCTTGGAATATTGTTAATGCATTTGCTGCTTATTAAAAGACCAAGGGTACATATCACAGAACAAGATGATGGTTGTGACAGGGATAATTACGCACATTGGTACTTAAAAAAAAAAAATCTGCGTTCATTTCATTCATAACATCAATGCCATTCACCAGTTCTGGATGGAAGCTAAATTGAAAGCCCTGCCTTATATAATACATGGCAAACTTGCCAACCTTTCAGACAGCTGTTATACCCAACTAAATTACTTTTATTACAGTATTGTTGTCACATATTATCCTTCTCGGAAAAATAGACTTGACTTTGCTATTGTGGTATTTCTGCCTGTTAAACCTTCTGTTCCAGGCATGGATTACCAGGGCTACATATTTAATTTGTCTGAAATCTAGGCCGTATTATTTAGTAACTTTTTTCCAAAACATCCAAGAGATTTTTGGTGTTCATTACCTATTAGCATGGTGAAGAGATAACTGCTCGGTTTATACATTACCGCAGTACTTTTTTTAGATCTCTTTATCACTCATGGTAGATTCATTCCCTTAGGGTCCAACACTATTTTCTTATTTAATCCAAATGTCCCTTCAGTTACTGTACCTTTTATAAGGCTCAGTAAATGACAGAGCTTTCATTTATACGAAGGGTAAGGTGCCTTTTTAAATACCCAAGTTAATTCTTAGGCAATTATTTTTACTGGCAGCAAGATTAATGTATTGTGAATGATGTGAATGTGTAACAAGATCTCTGGGGTTACTCGCCCAATCCAGATGCTGCTGGCTCTAGATAGATTATTGCAAGTAATTATTTTTCTAATTTATTTGCGTGGGAGTTGGAAGAGTCAGGGTGATAGTTTGTAGCAGCTCCAGGGGGACAAGAGTGTGCAACCGGTGTTGAAGACCAGGCTGTGCCCCTTGAGGTATGAAATAGATAGTGACAGAGCACTTAATTCCTTTGCTGATTTATGCTAACTGAAGGAGTCAGTTTGTGATACCAGTGCCCCCACCCCAACTCCAGTTCTCAACCAGAGCTTCCCATCTTTAAAATACTTGTCAAACATCAGCCCACTCGTGATGCTAACCTTGGTCATTCCTTAATGTTGATACTCTATATAAACACAAAACTAGTTCTTTTATTATAGCTGCTGTACCACCCAGTCACTCCTCATGTACATTTTGACTGTCTTGTTACTACCCTCCTGTCATTTACAGTCATTCCATTATGTGTTACGTTAATTGTTAGTGCATAAAAACTGATGTGCTACTGTGACCTGAAAGCTGAAATAGTTGATGTTGTCATTTTGATGTTTTGTCACTCAACACTCTGTTGCTGTTAATCATATGTCAAACTGCTTTTTGTGGATTTATTGAATGCATCATATTCATCATAAAGCCTTTCTTTTGCTTCCACATTTTACCTTCCTTTATGCAATATAAAATGGATGAGTATTTTTTTAATATTAAATGTATTAAAGAAAAGCAGCATAGTTTTGTCCATCTTGTTCCTTTTTCCAGTTCTTTTTTTGCTTGGCTAATTCCCTGTCAGCAGCAAACACTAATCTATCCTTGGTAGTCCTTTCCTTCCCTGCTTTTGTTTTGAGGATGCTTGGGTTACAGGGTAATGACCAAGGTTGTGAGCATGGTGCTAACCAGCCCCTCACCCCACAACCCCTGCCTGCTTCTGGCAGACTTGACATAGGGTTTGGGGGCAACCTGGCAAGCTGCCTGTCCTGAGATGGCCCTTTTCATCTGGGTTTACTTGGAAAAGGCTGAAGCAGCCTGAACAAAATGGGCAACAGGACACAACGTTAGAGATTAATGTTGGTTGGCAGGAGGAAGATTATAAACTTGTCCAGAAGAAATTGAATTGGGTTTTAGCTGAATGGGAAAAGCAATCCAAATTCAAAAGGGTTTTTTTTGCTTAAACCAAATGACCAAAGCAGACCTCCCAAGCCTTTAAACAGCATTCATAAATTTTAAGGCCAGCGAGGACCATAGTCATCATCTGGTCTGACTTCTTGCTTGGTGCAAACCGTGTCCCTCCTGCCAGCCAGAAGACTTCTGCATCAACCACAGGACTTTTGTACTTCTCTTAGGAAAACAGCCTGTATTGATACAGAGAGGTCAAGAGAACAGCAAGCCTCCCGTGATCTTCTGTGGTCCACAAGTAGAGGTTAGGGTGACTTATCAAGTCTTTGAATAAAAGCATACCCCATGCTTGCCCCAGAGATAGTGAGTACCCACTTCTGCACCCACTTCTGGGCTCAGGGCTTCCACAGCCTGCAGGGTGTACCAGAAGGGAAAGCCAAACGCTGAGCCAGAAGGGAAAGGGAAGGAATCCAAGATCTTGATCTTCATTGCTTGACAAAATGCTCTCACCACTCTCCTCTCAGCCCATTACCTGAAAATAAGAGTTGATATGCTTTTGTTTCCATCCCTGCTTAACCTAGCAGTGTGGGGACAACCATTACCCAGCACACCTCACCCAGACCCCTGACCTCCACAGAAGCCTCTAAGTACACTGTGGTCTACAAGGGAGGTCATTGCAAGTATTTATCACTTATTACCATAGCAAGTGACATGGCAGGAGCTGTTACATCCCATGAGCCAGGGTTGCGGCATGTTCATAGCACAGACTTGAAATGGTGCTGACCAGGATCCAGATACCTGGGAGGTGCTGAGAGGAAGAGAAAGGCAAAGTCCCAAACTGG
>VZTO01025111.1:973-14806 GCA_013400615.1 Syrrhaptes paradoxus | reverse complement strand
ATCAGAAGGTGCATGAAGAAGCTGAAAGGTCTTTTCTAATACAAAAATTAGACAGTATCAAATGAAAATAGCTCAATCAGTGCCAGTTATATTAAAAAATCAGACACAGGATGCTGGGAATGCTGAAGATGCAACATGAATTTTAAAATGTTAGACATTTTCATGAAGGAAAAATCCATCCAGGAGTATTAAACACAAGATATCACCTTTGTTTCATTAAATCCTAGAGCCATATATCGATGAAGACTAGAAGAACAGAGTGGGGATTATCACTATATGTTTGACCTAATGTCATGCCCTTCTGTAGGCAGCTATTAGTGGCCAATGCTGGAGGAAGAAATCTGGGCTAGCTAGGCTGATAAAGGAAATCCAGTAACACTAGCAGCAAAATTTTAAAATCACGTCATGTGACAGAGCTTACTGCCTGTGCAACAAGAGTTAGTGAGAAAGAATGTGTACTCATGCCCCAGCTGCTCTGGTTTGCCATTTCAGTTAAAACACTAAACGGAGATCTTGAACATAATACAGACCTCAGCCAACTTTCTCCTGTGCCACTCGGTCAGTGAGGAAGCAGCAGGCAGCTGCTCAGCAGTGCCTTACACTGTTGTACTAAGATTCACAAATGCTCGTCTGCATGTTATACTGACCAACAGTTTGGCTCTAAAGTATGATGTTTATCTCACTTTCAGCCTGCTCGCTAGCTGACTCCACAGCCCTTCTATAAATACTTCACCTACATTTTTCTGTATTCACAAATCGGAGGGTTCTCTTCCATTTTAATTCTCTGATAGTTCTCACAGTGCCTTATAATCGGTACAGAAAAAGCTGAACAGGGAGAAAGAGACAATGAAACACAATGCAGGAAGATGCCAAATCAGTCAGAAACCCCCACCCTATCCACACACAATCAGCACCAGCTGTAGTCCAATTAAACTTAATCTAGTCACATGCTCATGTGTTCCTCAGAAATTAGAGGAAATCAATTCAAATGCTAATGAGAAAACCCATAATTTATTATCTGCTGAGGAATGCATGTTACATTAATTTTAACTGTAAACAATTATTTTTATTGCAAGATTAATTACACCATCTTACACAACTTCCTTTTTTCGTATTATTTTGAAGGAATTAATTTTCTGNATGTCAGTGATAGAATGCCTTATCCTAAGTAGCCCATTATTCTTTTTGTGTGTTTGATTTTTAACACCAATAAGAATTAAGTATTTTGCCCTTAGCAAAACAAAAATCAAAACCAGAAATGCATTTAAAGAATTAATTTAATTTTTGGACAAGCAATAAAGACCATCCAATGTAGTAGTTTAATTTCACATTAATTGCTAGGTGTTTCCTCGATACAGCTAAATCTAGACTTCAGGTTTTGGGGATGACTGTGGGGATCAGGTTTTGGGGTTAGAGCTAAACAGGAGATTTTTCTTGACAAGTATTTTAGCACTACCATTGGCCACATTACTTTATGGGAAACATGACAAATGCAGTTCTTTTCCTCCTTGCAAATCCTTTGCAAAACTGATTTGCACTTTAACTAACTTATTAACTACTCATAATATATTCAAAGAAGACTTTAAACATATCTGACTTTGTATAAAATTTTAAAAAAATTTAGACTACTTTTTATTCTTGTCATATGTCTAGTAAATGCAATCACATGTTTCTGTTTATAATAAATGGTTAGCACAATTTTCAGCTGAGAAAAAAAGTGTAACTTTGCAAATAACAAAACTCAAAAAATAATTTATAACATTGTTCTGCACATGCCTATAGTGAGGAAGATAAGATCATATTCAACCTACAAACTGTAGTGCAAACAGAATATATTACAGTAAAAATTTACCAAAAGCATCTGAAGATGAGTTTCAGAAGGCTGGGCAGAATGAACTGTTTGTCCTCAAACTGCTTTTAGTATTAAATCAGATCAGTACATTATAGAAAAAACAAGGGACCGGTTTATAACAGCTGGCCCACTTCATACCCGAACTTAGTGAAAAATGCCTGAATTGCTTAGTGTTTCTTTCACTGTCTTTACCTTTCTAATAAACAGGGAAAACATACTGCAACAACACTCACTCTTTTCATCCATCTTTGTGTTAAAAAAAAAGTATCCTTTTTACAAATCTATCACAAAGGATTACCATTAGCTATTGTGAAGTCTTGTTCATAACACAAAGTTAAAAAGATACAAAAGGCAAAGCAACTTCAAACGTCATCTGTATTCGAATGTTGCTGGACCCTATACCTCAGCAGACCAAATGGTTCAGCTGTCACCAGAATTACGCTTTGCCTGCTCTAAAACACCTTTGATTTTCTGAGATAAACTGAATGTGACTATGTCATTTGTTGCATTTATTAAAGGAACTCAATGCATTGTAGTTCCAGGTTCATCACAAATCCTGGTTAAACTGTAAACCTCTCTACAACGTAATAAAGTAAATGGGGCATACTAGTATATATATCACATGTATGTTAGGAATCCATGCTGCCATGAAGCTCTGATTAGGCAGTACAATCTTCATGCTTCAAACCCATACACTTTGAACTTCTTCCCAATAAAACTAGAGAATGTGACGAAACTACTCTGGACCCTTCTGTACTTCACATACTGATGACATACAATGACCAAAGGAATTTTTCCTTGGCACAGGGTATCATGTTGCCATAGTGTGTGTGTACTAACACCCCTTCCTCACAGTTTGCTCGAGCACAATCTACAGTTCATTCTGACTAGCAGAAGGTTTGACGTATCTTTACTGACACTTCTTACCAAGTGAAAACAGTACTGACAGTTTCCAGGAGAAGGACATGGGATTTTTCAGAGGGGCATTTAGCAGGACAATAATAATCACTAGAGTTGTAAGAGTGTTTTTAAAGACAACCTAAGGAGAAAATGAAACTACAACTTCTGTTAAGCAAAGAGCCCTAAGTAAAAGTAATTAAATGGTATATTTCAAAATTTTATTGTTCAAAGTCAGAGAATTATTAGATGCTTCCAGCATCTGTTAATCAGAAACCATTACATTTCATTTCATTCAGATGGCCCACATTGATTCCCAAAATTTCTGTTTAAACCCAAATATTTGGCCCCATTGGGGTATTAAATTACTTGCTGAGGCAGAAGGTAGAGGAGCACAAATAAGAGTCCAATAGGAAAAACTTCAACACAGGCAGGAAAGTGATGAGGTGAGATATGCCCAAGTGATCTCAGCAAATGAACTCTAGCCTCCACTATTGAGCCTTCCCCATCTGGGCTGCAGGTGTATTCCCTCCCAGACACCAGTCAGTCTAACACAAGAATGTGAGCAAGACGAGTCAGCTGCATCTAAGAGGTTTCTCTGTACCACTCAGAATACTGGCTCACGTTGTCCGGTGTCCCATGTCTAGTTATGGTCAGCCTCTCCTCCTTTAGAGGAAGCTGCAAACAAACAAAATCCTTGCATCTATCTACTTAATGGGATGTCTGGGGAAATTCCTTCTTGACTGGCTAAAGCTCTGAAGCTTAAGAACTCTTTATAACCATTGTCTTAATGCAGAGCTGGCTGTGTCACAAAACAATTCAAAAGCATTTCAGAGAATGCAATGCAAGCATTCTTGCTACAACCCACAAAAGAAAGTAGGAACTCAGATTTACAAACTCCCAAGATAACTGGAAACCTCCAGCAATCCACTTTCACTGCCATTCCCACATTCCTGTTCCTATAAACACATGGGTATTAGAATTTCTTATTGAAGCTAGATTACTTTTTTTTTTAAAAAGGTCTAATCTCCCTTTCTTAAAAATCTAAGTAACAGCAAGTCCCCCACCTCACCTGGCAAGCCATTCCTGCACCTAAATGCTCTCACAGCTTCCAGACATTTGATCTTCTTATGCTTTGTCAGGAGGACAGAAAAGCCCAGTTATCACACTTTTTTCCATGGAAGGGTATCCGTGTACTTCTTGACCTTATCTTTAAGAAGCTGTGCAAGTAGAACTCCTTGCTTCTTTCTTGAAAGAATAAGGCTTGTTTTCTAGCACCTGCATAATTTTCATGGCTTGCATTTGAACTCTCTTACTGCCACATCTACCTCTTGCAGGGTAGTCTCCACAAAACAACACAATCTTATTAGTGATCTTGCCAATATTGTTCGTACTTCTTTACTTCTACAGACACTTTTCTTCCCATACAGCCAAGAAATCCTTCGCATCGTTTAGCTATTGCATTAAGTGCTCATATTGAACTGAATATTCATAAGGTACTACATTCTAAGAGACAATTATGGCTTACATTATTAACTTCTAGGTATAGCATATCTTGCTATTTTATAGCAAGTATCTATAGTATAACATCTATAGTGATATTAACACACAATTAGAAACAACATGATAATTGGTCTGTGACCATGTCACTAGGTCACTGAGATCTGTTTAAGAACTGTACTTTTTCTTTATTGTTACTAACTCACTAATTTTTGTCCCATCTACAGACTTTAGCAACTAATATTTTTCAGCATTTTATAGTTTTTTTTTGACAAAAATATTAGTATCAAACCAAGCCCAGATCCCTGAGGAGCTTCACTGGAAATAAATATACCAAATTGACCTCTCCCTATACACAAATATATTTTGGTATCTGTCATTAGCCTATTTGTAATCCTTTTAATAAGTGTTCTGTTAACATAATACAAGGTTTAAATGGTTTAAGAGGAACTGGAAACAGTACTTAGCTTACAACTTATAAAGTGAACATATATATGCTACTTGCCTGTTCCATTTGAGAAGTAAACCAGGTCAGCTTAAGAAAAAGTGGTTTAGCTAGAACATTCACAGCACAATTGCAAGGGGCCACACTTGTGCAGAGCCACTTAATGCAACACACTTGACGTACCTCAACTGTGATTTCTGCTGCACTACCAACTGCATACAGCTGTACTGAAGACATTCCACATAAACACAAGATTCTGCATAGCTTAGATAGTGCCAATGAAGGAAACATCAAGCAGAGCTATGGGGGATGCCTGTACAAGCTACCAAAGGACCTCCCCACTAATGATCTGCAGCCTCCAAATTTGCAGAACCTCCTTCCTCAGTCAAAGTTTAGTGGACTGGCATTACTTGTTGTACACAATGCTGCACTTTCTAAATATTCCACAGCCCAGTTTTAACAGTAAACCGACATACACCTAATAAAAATGTGTTCTTTTTGAAAGCTGTATTAATTGCATAGGATGTGTCTGGTAGATTTAGTCTTGTGCCTGGTCTATTTATGTCTCATTTGCAAAGCTTCTGACAAGAGCTCAACTGTCAAATTTTTACATACTTACTGAATGGCATTTAAATACAAAAGTTGCCTGTAAACCTAAAAGCTAGCAGCTGATTACACCCAGAGAGTTAATTGCTCTCTTTCCCTAAAAGATTTCCTAGTTTGGAATCTCACCTTTTGGGTAAATGTGTGAACAGAAAACCTGAATCGTTGAGGGTCATTTACTGCTTATCAGAAGCCATGATGAATATTTGAGTAGCTGTACAGCCTTAGATGTGACAGTTACCTGTGTACTGACAGATAATGTCGCAAGCATTCCCAACACAAACTCAAATGTTATCCTATGTGCAGGCTGATATCAGACCATCTGTGAGTATAAACATTTGTGCCAATGAATTCCTGCTGCATATCAGCTGATGAACATATAGATGAGCTTACTCTGTGTAAAACAAACTCCTTCTGACTAATCAAGCTTTGCATCTTGACACTTCAGTGGTATAGTATATACATCCTTTCAGCTCTGCCATCAAAACATAATAAATCTTCCTGCTAGTGTCATAATACTCTTCTCAATATTTATAGTTACAAAATTTTAACTCTTAACTGCATGTTAAAAATGTAGGGAGGATTGATTGTTAAAGTAAAAATCAATCTGAGGATTTTGATGATTTAACAAGCCACAAAAGCATTTGAATGTATCACAAAAACTTTGATTGATTTATAACTTTGTAATCCTTTCCTCCTCATCTGTTATCCTGTAAGTACTGTATTAGCGATCATTAGTAGCAAGATGAGATAGAACACTGACATCTTCCTGACACAATATGACCATAACTGGAATCTTCTAATACACAAATGCTTTTTACCTGGTTATTAATAGTGCCCTTCACTAAAGACGGACTGGTATTGCCAGCCCTATTGAACGACTGAATTTGCTATCAATCCTGGAGGTGTCTGCTCCGGATGGTTGTACCTACCGGAAAAATAGTGGAATGCCAGCCAGACTACTGTATTACTGTTCTTGCCAGTACTTTAATTTATCTCTGTAGAAAGACAATCATTTAAAATTAAATCCAGAGTAGTTAGAGAGAGTCAGATATTTTTCAAGGTCTTAGAGTCAGAATCTGACTCTGATCTCCATGAAAAAAATTTCATTTTTTCCACAAGCCTACAATTCTCTCATGTGCATGAGACTTCAAGATTATATGCACAGGCTAAGACCAGCAGCAATGTCAAATAAAGATCAGGAGCTTACTGCATAACAACTGTTTGTATTGTTGCTGCGATAACACTTTTTCTAAGGTTTTTAATTGTCTCTAAAGAATTTTATACAAGTTAAAAGAGAACAAACTCTCCACCAAAACTGAATACCAAGCAAGACTGCCATTAACTTCATTTTAAACAAATTATAAGAAAAAAGAACTCTTTGTACACTAAAAAGGTGGTATATTTGTATAGATTATACACACAATCAATGTCAGTAGTTTAAGCAACACAGTGAACAGCTTGGGCCACTATATATTTTGTTTCTTCCTCCCCTTGGCAAATTTTTGGTAGGTGACACTTGTGTTCAAGCTTTTAAAATTCTTTACAGGAACAGGTGTTGTGAAAGCCAGCCTAAAGAGCAGGCTCTCCCAGGGTGATTCACGGCCCTGCCAGACGGAATCCCCCCTAGGTTCCTTATATCTCTTACTGCTGTACATTTTCACCCTATAAATGGATGCATTTTATTGCTAAAGGGCCTACCCAGGGCCAATTTCTTATCTTCTTTATACTACTGTAAATCTAGCACAATTTCTTTAATGATAACAGGGTCATTTTGCATTTATGCAAATCAAACTTTATAATTTCTGTCTGCACTTTTAACACTACATATTCCCATCAACTTCAGTCTCATTTTTAGCTGTGTAAGAAATCCATAACAATGGCAATAGTCTGTAACACGTTTAAGACATTTAGAAATGTATGGTATTATATAATGTGGTCTATGTCAAATGACAAACCTCAAAATTTCTCCAACAGGGTTTTGTCTACAGGAGCAGGATTGTGAACTAGATTTTCATGCAGATGTCTAGGATGACTTTTTGGTGACAATGATCCATTCCAGGTTCAAATCTTTTGTTAAACTGTTGTCTCACACTTTCATATATGGACTTAGTGCACCCCTGGCATACTGCAACACATTTAAAACATAACATTTAAATACTAATAATTAATTGTTTGTATTAATCCAATTCATAAGACAGTCTTTCTGCATCAGAGTGATTAATGGAATCATAGAATGGTTTGGGTTGGAAAGGACCTTAAAGATCATCAAGTTCCAACCCCCCTGCCATGGGCAGGGACACCCTCCACTAGCCCAGGTTGCTCAAAGCCTCATCCAGCCTGGCCTTGAACACCTCCAGGGATGGGGCACCCACAGCTTCCCTGGGCAACCTGATCCAGTGTGATTCACCTTGAACCCTGCATGCAGTCACCTTCCATGTGCATATCAAGGCCTTCACACACACAACAAAAAAAAAGATCTCTGGGAACTCTAAAATACCGATTTTTCCCCTTGGTTCCAGTGGGCCCAGGAATTTTTATGGGGAAAAGATTACTAGACACAGCTGATGGGAACAAACAGTAGCTCTCATTGTATGTATACTTATTTTCTGAAGATTAAAACAGCTTCAGACTAGATTATAGTTTTTAAGATCCTCCTTCACCTCCCTAATAATACGGGAGAAGTTGGAAATGTCACTGCAGAAAACTAGTATGCAGCTTGTTGGTGCCACTCTATAAGATGGGGACTATTTTCCCACTGAAACTGTCAGTAGAGCTTCCATAGATCCCAGAGGTTAAACAAAAGAGTGTCAGAAAATAAATCAGATGGGAATTTGGGACCACAAAGAACAAATAGATGCATAAGACTTCTTTGGATATTTGCAAGAAGCTCATAGACCTTCCAGTGTGAATACATGACAGAACCAGATCGGTCAAGAAAACAACAAATACATATAAAATTACATAAGTACTTTGCTGTGTCAAGGAAGAGGGTACAAATCTCGCCAGGGAGTCTACATGCCTCAAAGATTGCCTACTCTCAATCCAGCATCTCCATATACCTCTTGTTCTCAGGTCCTTCTTATTCAGGCCCAGTCAAGCAATATTTCCAGATTTGGCCTAATCTCACTATTTATTTTTTTATTTCAGAGAAATAAAAATTAGACAGGCAAACTAGCATAAGGCACATAGTTACGCCAAGCACCAATTTTGAATGAAGTGTCATGTTCATACTTGTACGTTAGATGTATTTTCCACTACAGTATAATATAAATATGCTACATATATATACTATAGAATCTGTACTATAATATAAATATAAAGAATCTGTAAGAAAACTCTGGGTCTGTAATGTTTTCACCAATGAGCACTTCATAGCTTTCACCTTAGCCCTTTAGCCATCAAACCAGCAGCTGAAAACTGCGCACTTTAATCTTTATGAAAGATCTTAGTAAGCTACTTCTATGGATGCGTTTTCCTTCCGTTGTGCTTTCTTTCTCCCAGAGAGCACAAGGAAACAGACATTTTTAAGAGTACTTTTAAGACATTGATTGTTTTAAACATTAAATTGTCACAAGCCTAAAATAAAATTTTACTAAATTACCACTAAATTGAAGACTGTGGCCCAAACCTGAAGACAACTAAGTATATTAGTAGCATTACTCTATGATTGGTCTTAGCAAATTTACAAGACTGTCTTAAGCATCTGCAGGAGTGTTTCACTATTCACAAGTGCACATTAATTAGTTAATAGCTCATATCATACATTAATATCGATGCAAGGTTTCCTTAAAAATCATTCAAACCATTGTCTTACTTATGCTAGCAGTCCCATCAACATTTATAAAGCTACTCCTATGAGCAAAATACAGTTCCTGGCTGTTTCCAGGAACAAAGGTTTGGGCACCCTTGGAAACTTTTGAATGAAATTGGCCTTAGAAAGAATCAGTGAGCTCCCAGTATGTTCACAGTTCTTTACTCCTGCAAGTTCTTGCAGAATCAGGGGCCTTCATTCATAACAGTAGAACACTTACCTACTTAATTTTTAGTCCAGGTGTTCTTTGCATTTTGAAATTCCTTAGAAAATATTACCTTTGTGAATATTATCAAGTTTTAATTTATATAGTGGGTGAACTGTATTAATATTTTAGCATTTCATTTCCACTCCACAATAAATGATTTTTGGTTAAAATCCCTTTTGTATTATGTTATAAAGTTGCAGATATATACATACAGATAAATACATAGTCCGTTCTTGACAGATTTTTCTGTTTTTCTTTCTCTCTTTTAAGTGGTTATTAAGTGTTTATCTAACACACCAAGAACAATTTTAGAGGAAAAGTGTTCACTGTTTCCAAATGGGCTATTTTATGTGCAGCAGATTCTGTCATCCTCAAACAAGCAGTACATAAACACCCTCATTTACCTGACGGAGACACTGTATAGATCGGAGAATCTTTAATTAGTGCAAGGACAGCACGTTCCACTCCTTTATTTATGATACTCACAAGGAAAGATTTTGTAAAATTTGAGTTTACAAAAAATATTTTACACACAGTTAAACAAAAGCAGTACTCTCTTACTGTAGTCATTATAGACCTGATCTTGTAATCATGCAAGTGCCAGGAATTCTTTCCTTCTGACTTCACATCTCTCCTGAAACTGCCTCTATGTGAGCACACTTTCTTGATCTTCCACTGATTATGGATCTGACCTGCAAATACCAACTCACCAAAGACTTGTTATAACAACTTATCACCACTTATGAGTCATCCTACAAAAATTTACAAGGTTGGATTGCAATTTTATAGACATAATTACCGCAATGAGTACAGTAATGCACTCTTCAATGTTATTTCCCATCACACTGAAAGACTTTTCATTCTTTAGCACCACACTACAACAGACAGGACTACTAAGGATGGTATCAGCAGACAACTACAAGTACTTCAGAATATAAACCAAAATATTTTGTGTATTTATGTATAAAATTCCTCTTCTGGCCATGAAAATTGCCCCTTCTGTGTGACTGTTAGGTCAGGAGCTGGCCAGGAGTGAAGCACTGCATTCTAAGTGAGACACTTCCAGGGTTTATCCGTGCATAGGGCTATCTGCAGGCCCACATACCACATAGCCAAAGGTCACAAAGTCTGTAACAGAATTCCCTCAGTTTACTATAAGTACAAGTACACCAAAGATGTTTTCTGTTTTCAGCTGAACTTAAATCATGTTCTTTTTGTTCCAAGGGCTCTGAGGCAGCTCATTCAGAGCCATCTCAAGCATGACCACACACAACAATTTATCATGTACCCATTTCCTCAATGGTCTGGACCCAGAGAATATAAGAAAAATACCTCAAGCTCTAAGTGGAAGGCTGCTAACTGTTACACTCCCCTAAAACAGTGGAACTCTCAACACCAAATGATTGTTTTCCCTGCAGAACACAGATGTACCTCAGCTCATCCAAATGTATGGAGTGACTCCCACAAAGAATAAGGACCACTGCAAAGCTTGTGCGGTTCCATTCCAAGTGCAAGGCACATTGTTTTGACATCACTGTCCCTCAAATAAGCCCATACGAACTTGTGAATTTTAAAATAAAAACTTAAAGCTCTATCAAACCAAGACATTCCATTGCACATCCTTCTTCCCTGGGGAAAGGATGAGAAAACAGACCAAAAAGTGACAGATATTAGTCACATTCCTCCACGAGCTGCTGAGCCCAGAATTACAACGACAAATGTTATTTAAGAGCCTAAATATTATGGAATCTTGGAACTAAACCCACGTCTCCTGGAAACCCAAACAGAGAGCTTTAATAACAAGACAGAGTCTCAATATGAAAATGTGTAGAGGCAGAAAATACTCACCTGTGTCGTGTCTGTTGCGTGTAACTGCAATTCACCAAACCAAATATATTTTAGATATTTTTATACATGGAAAACAGTGGTCTGCATTTTCTACTAAAGTTAACAGAATGTAAATGGGCATTCCCTGGCTTCACATTCCTAACCATCTCTCCAGAACCATTTGTTCTGATCACAAGAAGTTGCTTAGACCTATACACAGGAAGAGTTATGCTTAACAACAGTAAAGAAGTAAAGACGCAGATTCAACTTAAGTCTGAAACAATTTATTTTTCCTTGATCTGCACATGGTTTATGCACAGTCATGTTTAAGGAACACACCCAGTGAATCCCTCCTGCAACATAATACCTAAAGGAGAACAGGCCACTCTACAAATAAGAAGGGCCCTTTACTCTATTCAGAATCCTCTTCAAACTGTCAAAACCTAAAAAACCATCAAAATATAAATTCTTCCTTCAACTAATGACTACCCATACTATTTCTGGCCAGTTTTAAAAGACTGACATATTGAGGTCTCTTAAATCTAACAATTGCTGTCTCTGCATTTATGCTACATCCAAATAAATTAAATCTCATATTTAAAATTGAAGTATTATACTATGAGTTTTACTAGTAGCAGTGCTACCGGCCTCCAGAAAACACTTTCCCCCTTCCATTTACATGTCCTTACACTTTTTTCCAATGTTGTCTATTTAATCGCCCTATCTTTTCACATACTCTCCCTATGAAGACACACCACACTTTGTGGTATGTATACCTGACAAGACATTGCTTATAACAGCCTTTAGTGCGTGGGTGACATATGTTAAAATGCATTACTGGAATTATTGGGTTTTTAAAACACAAATATATAGAAGAGAAATATCACCTAAAAAAGTCAATTGTATGGCATCTGAACAGAGGGTGTAATTCTTTGAGCTACTCTAAACAAACTGGATCTGTGTGAAGTTTCAGCTTATTGCCATCAAAATGAATCTTAAAATTGAAATGATAAGTGATACTTGCTTCAGGACATTCTTGCCAGTTAAGNGAAAAAAAAAGGAGAAAAAAAAGGCAAACAAAGGTGAAACTAACTTTATTAAGTAGAATTTCTAGGCTAAGAAAGAAACACAAGCAAATAAACACAAGAACAAGCAAAAGGCAACTTTAATATATGTTTAGGGGAAGAGAGGAAAAAAGGAGTTCTACCCTTTTGTCATTTTCTGGTTTGAGTTATTTAACAAAGGCTGAGATAACTGCAAACAAATCAGCTGCATGCAATTATATAATGACACCATGCCAGCCTCAGTAATGCTAGAGCTCTAAAATAAGCTCAGAGCTCCCTCTCAGTATAAGCAGTGTTACTACATACTGTTAAAGCAGTCAAGCAAACTTCATTACTTAATATTAATGTTACCTAACCATTGAAAGGTCCAAATGGTATTTCTATTTATTCACATCTTCTGACCACTATAATAAGGCCTTTAGACTTCTACTATTTTGTTATTTTACATACTTCAAATTTTTGTCAAGTTGCTATTTCACTATTGTCAGGTCTTCATTTCAATCTCTTTGGAGCAATATCTGGATTTTTATATGAACAGAACAGATTTTCATCTCTGGCCTATTGAAATAAATTAGTGAGATTTTATGTCCCTTATGAGACATAATTCAGATTATGAAAGTTGACATAAAGCTGCCACTATCAACTCAACATCTACGGGTGTGATTATAGCATGCAAGAAGAGCTAACAGAACACACGTTCCAGATAAACAGTTAAAATAACTTACTAGTGTTCATAAAATTCCTTTTACTCCATATTACTTATGCAACTAATAAAATGTGCAAATATATAGGTATATTTGTACAACATCTGCTATCTAAGAAGACTCACTTAAGCAAAGATTCTAATAGATTTTAGTAGAGCTACTCCTGTTTGTAGTGCACAGGAGATCAGGCTATGTTTGGGTATGACAGCATATGAAAGAGACAATGAAAGAGAAAAACAATTTAGGACATTATACATGTAGTAAATAGTACTAAAATTGTTCTTTAATGAAGATTTTCCAAATATAGTATTGCTTTTATTAGAACAAAACTAAAATACATCACATCTGTAAAATTGCTGTTTATGGACTTTTTAGTGACTTCAATGGAAGCAGAAATGGGGCTGATACATGAGATACAGACAATGTTTCTGAATGAAGTTTATTCCCAAAGGGGGTCTTTTTTGCTTGCAAGAATGCTGTGTATTACTACCACCTCAGCTAATGAAAGATGCGACTATGATTTTCTCAACTTTTTAACAGAGAAACAAGCATACTAGTAGATAAGCTTATAATTGCCTTGTTTCAAACTGGTTCGATACTACATAGAATGTGCATTCAGTGAAGAACAGATTACAGAAAATTCACAAAATTGTCAAGAAATAATCACCTAGCAACTATAAAACAAAGAAAATAAAGCACTTTTTTTACGAAGTGCATAATTAAACTGTAGAACTCAAAAATATATATGAATGCAACATTAATTAGATAAATTAATGGCAGACAGTCACACTGATGGCTAATAAACAGTGTTAGAACAACAGTACTAAAGGGGTGCGGGTTTATTAGTTTGGACTTCACATCATCACGCTAAGAAGGCGGACAGCAATAAGAAGGACTCAGCAGAGATGCCTATATTGTA